>JADGSA010000019.1:0-136391 GCA_017140325.1 Eucalyptus leucophloia subsp. euroa
TGAATAGATTTGGCTGAAAGAAACAGTTGTGAGCTTAAAGGCCCGGATTGATAGGGTCCGCGTCAGCTTAGCTAGACTGGACACTTGCCTTTATACAATTTTCTTTTCGTTAATACTAAAAAAATTAAAAAAAAAAATGATAAAAAAACTATTGTAGTTAGTGGACACGCTTGCAATTACATTTTCTCGAAGATTGAACGAGTTGCGTGTCGTGTTTCGTGAGCGAGTAACGCCGTTGAAGTTGCTAGCAATTTGTGTTATTTGCCCTGCGAGAATCACCACGCTAGCTCATGTACGCGCCGCAAATATTGGAGAAGGCTGGAGTCACAGATACTAGTAAGAAGGTCCTTTGGATTTCTGTTATTGATCTTCTTAAAACCCTATGCGTCCTTGTTGGTTTTTTGCTGCTTGACCGGCACGGACGACGACAATTATTTTTTTTCAGTATTTGTGGGATGGGAGAATCCTTTATTGTAGGAATTCAAGTCGGCGGAACGTCAACGATGTTACACCCTCCCAAAACATGACACGCTACTCGTTCAATCTTCGAGAAGATGCAATTGCAAGCATATCCAAGAGCGACACTAGTGTTAGTGGGCCACGATTGAATACATTGGCCTGAGAAATATACTTGTGAGCCTAAAAGCTCGGATTGATAGGGTGTGCCTTAGCTTACCTGGACAGGACACTCTGACTTGATACAATTTTCTGTTCTTTAATACTAAAAAATTTTTAAAAAAATGATAAAAAACTATTGTAGTTATTGGACACGCTTGCAATTACATTTTGGTGAAGGTTGAACGAGTTGCGTGTCGTGTTTTGTGAGCGAGTAATGCCAATGAAGTTGCTAGCAATTTGTGTTATTTGCCATGCGAGAATCACCACGCTGACTCATATACACGCCGCAAATATTAGAGAAGGATGGAGTCACAAATATTCATAAGAAGGTCCTTTGGATTGTTCTAATTGATCTTCTTAAAACTCTATGCGTCCTTGTTGCCGTTTTGCTGCTTGATCGGCACGGTCGACGACAATTATTTTTTATCGGTATTTGTGGGATGGGAGTATCCCTTATTGTAGGAATTCAAGTTGGTAGAACGTCAACGACGTTACACCCTCCGAAAACATGACACGCCACGCGTTCAATCATCGAGAAGATGTAATTGCAAGCATATCTAAGAACGACACCAGTCTAAGTGGGTCACGATTGAATAGATTGAGCTGAAAAAATAGCGGGGAGCTTAAAAGCCCGGATTGATAGGGTCTGCGTTAGCTTAGCTGGACTGGACACTCTGACTTAATAGAATTTTCTTTTCGTTTATACCAACAAATTTTTTATAAAAATGATAAAAAAAAAACTAGTGTAGTTATTGGACATGCTTGCAATTACATTTTCTCGAAGATTGCACGAGTTGCATGTCTTGTTTTGTGAGGGAGTAATGCTGTTGAAGTTGCTAGCAATTTGTGTTATTTGCCATGCGAGAATCACCATGCTGGCTCATGTACACGCCGCAAATATTGGAGAAGGCTGGAGTCATAAATACTAGTAAGAAGGTCCTTTGGATTTCTGTTATTGATCTTCTTAAAACTCTATGCGTCCTTGTTGTTTTTTTGCTGCTTGACCAGCACGAACGACGACAATTATTTTTTTCCAGTATTTGTGGGATGGGAGAATCCTTTATAGTAGGAATTCAAGTCGGCGGAACGTCAACGACGTTACACCCTCCCAAAACATGACACGCTACTCATTCAATCTTCGAGAAGATGCAATTGCAAGCATATCTAAGAATGACAATAGTGTTAGTGGGTCGGGATTGAATAGATTTGGCTGAAAAAAACAGTTGTGAGCTTAAAGACCCGGATTGATAGGGTCCGCGTCAGCTTACCAAGACTGGACACTTGACTTGATACAATTTTCTTTTCGTTAATACTAAAAAAATATTTAAAAAAATGATAAAAAAAACTAGTGTAGTTATTGGACACGCTTGCAGTTACATTTTCCGGAAGATTGAACGAGTTGTGTGTCATGTTTTCTGAGCGAGTAAAGCCGTGGAAGCTACTAGCAATTTGTGTTATTTGCCATGCAAGAATCACCATGCTGGCTCATTTACAGGCCATAAATATTCGGGAAGGCTCGAGTCACAAATATTAATATGAAGGTCCTTTGGATTGTTCTAATTGATCTTCTTCAAACTCTATGCGTCCTTGTTGCCGTTTTGCTGCTTCATCGGCACGGTGGACGACAATTATTTTTGATCAGTATTTGTGGGATGGCAGTATCCCTTCTTGTAGGAATTCAAGTTGGCAGAACGTCAACGGCGTTACACACTCCCAAAACATCCCATGCCACCCGTTCAATATTCGGGAAGATGCAATTGCAAGCATATCTGAGAACGACAGCAGTGTTAGTGGGTCAAGATGGGCTAAAAAAAATAGTTGTGAGCTTAAAGACCTGGATTGATAGGGTCCGCGTCAGCTTAGCTAGACTGGACACTTGACTTGATGCAATTTTCTTTTCGTTAATACTAAAAAAATGATAAAAAAAAAAACTAGTGTAGTTAGTGGACACGCTTGCAATTACATTTTCTCGAAGATTGAACGAGGTGCGTGTCATGTTTTGTGAGGGAGTAACGCCGTTGAAGTTGCAAGCCATTTGCGTTATTTGCCATGCGAGAATCACCACGCTGGTTTATGTATACGCCGCAAATATTGGAGAAGGCTGGAGTCACAAATATTAATACGTAGGTCCTTTAGATTGTTCTAATTGATCTTCTTCAAACTCTATGCGTCCTTGTTGCCGTTTTGCTGCTTGATCGGCACGGTCGACGACAATTATTTTTTATCAGTATTTGTGGGATGGGAGTATCCCTTATTGTAGGAATTCAAGTTGGCAGAATGTCAACGACGTTACACACTCCCAAAACATGACATGCCACACGTTCACTCTTCGAGAAGATGTAATTGGAAGCATATCTAAGAACGACACCAGTGTTGGTGGGTCACGATTGAATAGATTGGGCTGAAAAAAACAGTTGTGAGCTTAAAGGCCCAGATTGGTAAGGTCCGCGTCAGCTTAGTTGGACTGGACACTTGATTTGATACAATTTTCTTTTCATTAATACTAAAAAAACTTTAAAAAAAATGATAAGAAAACTATTGTAGTTATTGGACACGCTTGCAATTACATTTTCTCGAAGATTGAACGAGTTGCGTGTCATGTTTTGTGAGCGAGTAACGCCGTTGAAGTTGCTATCAATTTGTGTTATTTGCCATGCGAGAATCACGACGCTGGCTCATGTACACGCCGCAAATATTGGGGAAGGCTGGAGTCACAAATATTATTAAGAAGGTTATTTAGATTGTTCTAATTGATCTTCTTGAAACTCTATGCGTCCTTGTTGCCGTCTTGCTGCTTGATCGGCATGGTCGACGACAATTTTTTTTTATCAGTATTTGTGGGATGGGAATATCCCGTATTGTAGGAATTCAAGTTGGTAGAACGTCAACGACATTACACAATCCGAAAACATGACACGCCACCCTTTCAATCTTCGAGAAGATGTAATTGCAAGCATATCTAAGAACGACACCAGTGTTAGTGGGTCGGGATTGCATAGATTTGGCTGAAAAAAATTGTTGTGAGCTTAAGGACTCGGATTGATTGGGTCCGCGTCAACTTACCAAGACTGGACACTTGACTTTATACATTTTTTTTTCGTTAATACTAAAAATTTTAAATAAAAAAATGAAAAAAAAACTAGTGTAGTTAGTGCACACGCTTGCAATTACATTTTCTCGAAGATTGAACGAGTTGCGCGTCATGTTTTGTGAGCGAGTAACGCCGTTGAAGTTGCTTGCAATTTGTGTTATTTGCCATGCGAGAATCACCAGGTTGGCTCATATACATGCCGCAAATATTGGAGAAGGCGGGAGTCACAACTATTAATAAGAAGGTCCTTTGGATTGTTCTAATTGATCTTCTTAAAATTCTATGCGTCCTTGTTGCCGTTTTGCTGCTTGATCGGCACGGTTGGCAACAATTATTTTCGATCAGTACTTGGGGGATGGGAGTATCCCTTATTGTAGGAATTCAAATTGGCAGAACATCAACGACGTTACGCACTCCCAAAACATCCCACGCCACCCGTTCAATATTTGTGAAGATGTAATTGCAAGCATATCTAAGAACGACAGCAGTGTTAGTGGGTCACGATTGAATAGATTCGGCTGAAAAAAACAGCTGTGAGCTTAAAGGCCCGGATTGGTAGGGTCCGCGTCAGCTTAGCTAGACTGGACACTTGAGTTGATACAATTTTCTTTTCGTTAATGCTAAAAAATTTTAAAAAAAAAATGATAAAAAACTATTGTAGTTATTGGACACGCTTGCAATTACATTTTCTCGAAGATTGAACGAGTTGCGTGTCGTGTTTCGTGAGCGAGTAACGCCGTTGAAGTTGCTAGCAATTTGTGTTATTTGCCCTGCGAGAATCACCACTTTAGCTCATGTACGCGCCGCAAATATTGGAGAAGGCTGGAGTCACGAGATACTAGTAAAAGGTCCTTTGGATTTCTGTTATTGATCTTCTTAAAACCCTATGCCTCCTTGTTGCTGTTTTGTTGCTTGAGCGGCACGGTCAACGACAATTATTTGTTATTAGTATTAGTGGGATGGGAGTATCCCTTATTGTAGGAATTCAAGTTGGCGGAACGTCAACGACGTTACACCCTCCCAAAACATGACACGCCACCCGTTCAATCTTCGAGAAGATGCAATTGCAAGCATATCCAAGAACGACACTAGTGTTAGTGGGTCACGATTGAATAGATTGGGCTGGAAAAATAGTTGTGAGCCTAAAAGCTCGGATTGATAGGGTGTGCCTTAGCTTACCTGGACAGGACACTCTGACTTGATACAATTTTCTGTTCTTTAATACTAAAAAATTTTTAAAAAAATGATAAAAAACTATTGTAGTTATTGGACACGCTTGCAATTACATTTTGGTGAAGGTTGAACGAGTTGCGTGTCGTGTTTTGTGAGCGAGTAATGCCAATGAAGTTGCTAGCAATTTGTGTTATTTGCCATGCGAGAATCACCACGCTGACTCATATACACGCCGCAAATATTAGAGAAGGCTGGAGTCACAAATATTCGTAAGAAGGTCCTTTGGATTGTTCTAATTGATCTTCTTAAAACTCTATGCGTCCTTGTTGCCGTTTTGCTGCTTGATCGGCACGGTCGATGACAATTATTTTTTATCAGTATTTGCGGGATGGGAGTATCCCTTATTGTAGGAATTCAAGTTGGCAGAACGTCGACGACGTTACACACTCCCAAGACATCCCACGCCACCCGTTCAATATTCGGGAAGATGTAATTGCAAGCATATCTAAGAACGACACCAGTGTTAGTGGGTCACGATTGAATAGATTGGGCTTAAAAAAACAGTTGTGAGCTTAAAGACCCGGATTGATAGGGTCCGCGTCAGCTTACCAAGACTGGACACTTGACTTGATCCAATTTTCTTTTCGTTAATACTAAAAAAAATTTTTAAAAAATGATAAAAAAAAACTAGTGTAGTCATTGCACACGCTTGCAATTACATTTTCTGGAAGATTGAACGAGTTGTGTGTCATGTTTCCTTAGCGAGTAACGCCATGGAAGCTGCTAGCAATTTATGTTTTTTGCCATGCGAGAATCACCATGCTGGCTCATTTACACGCCGCATATATTCGAGAAGGCTGGAGTCACAAATATTAATAACAAGGTCCTTTGGATTGTTCTAATTGATCTTCTTCAAACTCTATGCGTCCTTGTTGCCGTTTTGCTGCTTGATCGGCATGGTTGACGACAATTATTTTTTATCAGTATTTGGGGGATGGGAGTATCTCTTATTGGAGGAATTCAAGTTGGCAGAACGTCAACGACGTTACACACTCCCAAAACATGACATGCCACCCGCTCACTCTTCGAGAATATGTAATTGCAAGCATATCTAAGAGCGACACCAGTGTTAGTGGGTCACGATTGAAGAGATTCGGCTAAAAAAAACAGTTGTGAGCTTAAAGGCCCGGATTGGTAGGGTCCGCGTCAGCTTACCAAGACTGGACACTTGACTTGATACAATTTTCTTTACGTTAATACTAAAAAAATTTTAAAAAAAATGAAAAAAAAAACTAGTGTAGTTATTGGACACACTTGCAATTACATTTTCTAGAAGATTGAACGAGTTGTGTGTCATGTTTTCTGAGCGAGTAACGCCGTGGAAGCTGCTAGCAATTTGTGTTATTTGCCATGCGAGAATCACCATGCTGGCTCATTTACACGCCGCAAATATTCGAGAAGGCTGGAGTCACAAATATTAATAAGAAGGTCCTTTGGATTGTTCTAATTGATCTTCTTCAAACTCTATGCGTCCTTGTTGCCGTTTTGCTACTTGATCGGCACGGTCGACGACAATTATTTTTTATCAGTATTTCTGGGATGGGAGTATCCCTTATTGTAGCAATTCAAGTTGGCAGAACGTCGACGACGTTGCACACTCCCAAAACATCCCGTGCCACTCGTTCAATATTTGGGAAGATGTAATTGCAAGCATATCTAAGAACGACACCAGTGTTAGTGGGTCACGATTGAATAGATTCGGCTGAAAAAACAGTCGTGAGCTTAAAAGCCCGGATTGATAGGGTCTGCGTTAGCCTAGCTGGACTAGACACTCTGACTTGATAGAATTTTCTTTTCGTTTATACCAACAAATTTTTTATAAAAATTATAAAAAAATAACTATTGTAGTTATTGGACACGCTTGCAATTACATTTTCTGGAAGACTGCACGAGCTGCGTGTCTTGTTTTGTGAGGGAGTAACTGTCACGCCCCGATCCTCAGGCACGCACACATCCCTTACTTTTGGTCGATTTTAAAATGCGATATCCCAGGACTATGTATCGCCGACCCTTTCATTTATATATGCACATGCGGAAGCAGTTATAAATCCCTAGACAATAAAATAATGGGATAGATAAGCAGGTCATATATTATTCTTACTGAAAATTCACAACTGCATCTTTTTACATGCACACAAGGTCAGACAAGACAGGACGGGATCTCAGTCCTCATCCGGGTCGTACTCGGGGTTATCCTCAGGGTCCTCCTCCACGTACTCCTCTTCGGGTTCCTCAACAGGGATCTCCTCATCAGATTCATGCTCCTTAGGCTCCTCATCCAGGTCCTGAAATGGTTATTCAATAACCATTGAGACAACGTCTCAGCAAGTTCTACCCCCTAAGACCCGATTAGTAAACTAATACACCTTAGGGCTGCCTATGCACAACATGAGTCAGATAACTTACCTTAGCCTCAGATTCCACCTGCATGTTAGTACATATTAAATAGGCACCCAAGCAATCACATCACAGATCGAAACATCGATCAAATCGACCTAGTCGATTACACGCCAACAAGACCACTCACGATCATTTCCACTCAATCAATCAATTCATGACAATCGGATCAAGGCAAAGGTCAATCGACTTAGTCGATTACACAATCACAAGACCACTTCCGGTCATTTCAACTGTTCCAACTCAATTCACAAATATGAATCACGGTCCTTAGGACATAACTTGCTATAGGTGGTAATCACGGCTAGAAGGCTTACCTCGCCTCAGTCCCTTTCCTGCACGTCAGTACAAATTCATATTCAACAATGCTCGCACAAGCTGAAACTATCGACATACCCATCGGTCTATCAATTCAGTCAATCCAATTGATATCATATGATCCACACATCCATCAATTCATATCATCTATTAAACCATACCATCTATTCATCCATCAATACAATTACGGCTCGCACAAGCTGAAATGGATGCAATGCTCTCACAATCTGATATAGATGGTAGCTCGCACAAGCTGATATATGCATAAATGATAGCTCGCACAAGCTGATATATACAGATAGATGATAGCTCGCACAAGCTGATATATACATAGATGATAGCTCGCACAAGCTGATATATGGATCGTTGCTCTCACAAGCTGATAAACGATCATTGCTCTCACAAGCTGATATATATGTATATAGATCGTGCTCGCACAAGCTGATAAAATGATCTTAGCTCACCAGAAGCTGCCGCAATATTCAATGGCTTTACAGTCCCACTCGACCACTTTCAATTATTCAATGGCTTTACGGCCCCACTCGACCACTTTCAAGATTCAATGGCACAATTCAAAGCTCAAATAAATAAACGGACTGCGCCACGACAATCAGCACGAGATTTCGGTCGTCGGCCATCTCAATCTTAATTTCCGGAAAATAATTAATTAATAAATATTAAAAATTCAATTTAACTCTAAATAAAGCCCAATTAAATAAACGGACTTCACCACGGTCATTAGCATAATTTTCTGGTCACTAGTCATCTCGGTTGAATTTCCGGAAAATAAATAATTAAATAATTAATTTCGATAATTAAATAAATAAATACAATAAATTCAATTTAGCACAATATAAAACTCAATTAAATAAACGGACTGCGCCACGATCATCAGCATAAAATCCCGGTCCATCGGCCATCCCAGGTTGAATTTTTGGGAAATAAATAATTAAATAATTAATTACGAAAATTATTATTTAATTCCTAAAAATTCCACATAGGCCCGATTTGCTTAATTAACACCCGATAAGGGACGGGAAAAATCCCAAGAAGCGCCCAATAAATACTATAGGCAATTCTCTATCTAATTACACTAATCACATAACTAAAAAGCAAAGCAATTAACTAATAATCACTAATCAATTCTAATATAACCACATAATTACATTTAATTAACATTAATCAACCTTTAAGTATAATTAGCACACTAATAAGGCATTAGTGAGTAAAACTCACTCAAAACGATGGGCTCGACGCGAGGATCGACTTTCCTCAAAGCGGGCCGAGCATCCGGCTCGGGAAGGCGGCCAAAACGAGCCAAAACCCACTGCGATACCCATTTTCTGCAACCCCTCGATCGCTGCTTGAAGTTGCTAGCCATTTGCGTTATGTGCCATGCGAGAATCACCGCGCTGGCTCATATACACGCCGCAAATATTGGAGAAGGCTGGAGTCACAAATATTAATGAGAAGGTCCTTTGGATTGTTCTAATTGATCTTCTTAAGACTCTATGCGTCCTTGTTGCCGTTTTGCTGCTTGACCGGCACGGTCGACGACAATTATTTTTTATCAGTATTTGTGGGATGGGAGTATCCCTTATTGTAGGAATTCAAGTCGGCGGAACGTCAACGACGTTACTCCCTCCCAAAACATGACACGCCACCCGTTCAATCTTCGAGAAGATGTAATTGCAAGCATATCCAAGAACGACACCAGTGTTAGTGGGTCACGATTGAATAGATTGGGCTGAAAAAAACAGTTGTGAGCTTAAAAACCCGGACCGATAGGGTCTGCGTCAGCTTAGCTGGACTGGACACTCTGACTTGATACAATTTTCTTTTTGTTAATAATAAAAAATTTAAAAAAATGATAAAAAAACTAGTGTAGTTATTGGACACGCTTGCAATTACATTTTCTCGAAGATTGAACGAGTTGTGTGTCATGTTTTGTGAGGGAGTAACGCCGTTGAAGTTGCTAGCCATTTGTGTTATGTGCCATGCGAGAATCACCACGCTGGCTCATATACACGCCGCAAATATTGGAGAAGGCTGGAGTCACAAATATTAATGAGAAGGTCCTTTGGATTGTTCTAATTGATCTTCTTAAGACTCTATGCGTCCTTGTTGCCGTTTTGCTGCTTGACCGGCACGGTCGACGACAATTATTTTTGATCAGTATTTGTGGGATGGGAGTATCCCTTATTGTGGGAATTCAAGTCGAAGAACGTCAACAACGTTACTCCGTCCCAAAACATGACACGCCACCCGTTCAATCTTCGAGAAGATGTAATTGCAAGCATATCCAAGAACGACACCAGTGTTAGTGGGTCACGATTGAATAGATTGGGCTGAAAAAAATAGTTGTGAGCTTAAAAACCCGGACTGATAGGATCTGGATTAGCTTAGCTAGACTGGACACTCTGACTTGATACAATTTTCTTTTTGTTAATAGTAAAAAATAAAAAAAAATGAAAAAAAAAACTAGTGTAGTTATTGGACACGCTTGCAATTACGTTTTCTCGAAGAGTGAACGAGTTGTGTGTCATGTTTTGTGAGGGAGTAACGCCGTTGAAGTTGCTAGCCATTTGTGTTATGTGCCATGCGAGAATCATCACCGCACTGGCTCATATACACGCCGCAAATATTGGAGAAGGCTGGAGTCACAAATATTAATGAGAAGGTCCTTTGGATTGTTCTAATTGATCTTCTTAAGACTCTATGCGTCCTTGTTGCCGTTTTGCTGCTTGACCGGCACGGTCGACGACAATTATTTTTTATCAGTATTTGTGGGATGGGAGTATCCCTTATTGTAGGAATTCAAGTCGGCGGAACGTCAACGACGTTACTCCCTCCCAAAACATGACACGCCACCCGTTCAATCTTCGAGAAGATGTAATTGCAAGCATATCCAAGAACGACACCAGTGTTAGTGGGTCACGATTGAATAGATTGGGCTGAAAAAAACAGTTGTGAGCTTAAAAACCCGGACCGATAGGGTCTGCGTCAGCTTAGCTGGATTGGACACTCGACTTGATACAATTTTTTTTTGTTAATACTAAAAAAAAAAAAAAAAAAAATGATAAAAAAAAACTAGTGTAGTTATTGGACACGCTTGCAATTACATTTTCTCGAAGATTGAACGAGTTGTGTGTCATGTTTTGTGAGGGAGTAACGCCGTTGAAGTTGCTAGCCATTTGTGTTATGTGCCATGCGAGAATCACCGCGCTGGCTCATATACACGCCGCAAATATTGGAGAAGGCTGGAGTCACAAATATTAATGAGAAGGTCCTTTGGATTGTTCTAATTGATCTTCTTAAGACTCTATGCGTCCTTGTTGCCGTTTTGCTGCTTGACCGGCACGGTCGACGACAATTATTTTTTATCAGTATTTGTGGGATGGGAGTATCCCTTATTGTAGGAATTCAAGTCGGCGGAACGTCAACGACGTTACTCCCTCCCAAAACATGACACGCCACCCGTTCAATCTTCGAGAAGATGTAATTGCAAGCATATCCAAGAACGACACCAGTGTTAGTGGGTCACGATTGAATAGATTGGGCTGAAAAAAAACAGTTGTGAGCTTAAAAACCCAGACCGATAGGGTTTGCGTCAGCTTAGCTGGATTGGACACTCTGACTTGATACAATTTTCTTTTTGTTAATACTAAAAAATTAAACAAAAAAAAAGATAAAAAAACTGGTGTAGTTATTGGACACTCTTGCAATTACATTTTCTCGAAGATTGAACGAGTTGCCTGTCATGTTTTGTGAGGGAGTAACGCCGTTGAAGTTGCTAGCCATTTGTGTTATGTGCCATGCGAGAATCACCGCGCTGGCTCATATACACGCCGCAAATATTGGAGAAGGCTAGAGTCACAAATATTAATGAGAAGGTCCTTTGGATTGTTCTAATTGATCTTCCTAAGACTCTATGCGTCCTTGTTGCCGTTTTGCTGCTTGACCGGCACGGTCGACGACAATTATTTTTTATCAGTATTTGTGGGATGGGAGTATCCCTTATTGTAGGAATTCAAGTCGGCGGAACGTCAACGACGTTACTCCCTCCCAAAACATGACACGCCACCCGTTCAATCTTCGAGAAGATGTAATTGCAAGCATATCCAAGAACGACACCAGTGTTAGTGGGTCACGATTGAATAGATTGGGCTGAAAAAAACAGTTGTGAGCTTAAAAACCCGGACCGATAGGGTCTGCGTCAGCTTAGCTGGACTGGACACTCGACTTGATACAATTTTCTTTTTTTGTTAATAATAAAAAATAAAAAAAAAAAAAAAAAAACTAGTGTAGTTATTGGACACGCTTGCAATTACATTTTCTCGAAGATTGAACGAGTTGTGTGTCATGTTTTGTGGGAGTAACGCCGTTGAAGTTGCTAGCCATTTGTGTTATGTGCCATGCGAGAATCACCACGCTGGCTCATATACACGCCGCAAATATTGGAGAAGGCTAGAGTCACAAATATTATTCAGAGGGTCCTTTCGATTGTTCTAATTTATCTTGTTAAGACTCTATGCGTCCTTATTGCTGCTTTTTGCCTGATCGCCACGGTCGACGAAATTTATTTTTGATCAGTATTTGTGGGATGGGAGTATCCCTTATTGTAGGAATTCAAGTCGGCGGAACGTCAACGACGTTACTCCCTCCCAAAACATGACACGCCACCCGTTCAATCTTCGAGAAGATGTAATTGCAAGCATATCCAAGAACGACACCAGTGTTAGTGGGTCACGATTGAATAGATTGGGCTGAAAAAAACAGTTGTGAGCTTAAAAACCCGGATTGATAGGGTCTGCGTCAGCTTAGCTTAGCTGGATTGGACACTCGACTTGATACAATTTTTTTTGTTAATACTAAAAAAAAACTTTTTTTAAAAAAATAAAAAAAACTAGTGTAGTTATTGGACACGCTTGCAATTACGTTTTCTCGAAGAGTGAACGAGTTGTGTGTCATGTTTTGTGAGGGAGTAACGCCGTTGAAGTTGCTAGCCATTTGTGTAATGTGCCATGCGACAATCACCGCACTGGCTCATACAGACGCCGCAAATATTGGAGAAGGCTGGAGTCACAAATATTAATGAGAATGTCCTTTGGATTGTTCTAATTGATCTTCCTAAGACTGTACGCGTCCTTGTTGCCGTTTTGTTGCTTGACCGGCTCGGTCAACGACAATTATTCTTGATAAGTATTTGTGGGACGGGACTATCCCTTATTGTGGGAATTCAAGTCGAAGAACGTCAACAACGTTACTCCGTCCCAAAACATGACACGCCACCCGTTCAATCTTCGAGAAGATGTAATTGCAAGCATATCCAAGAACGACACCAGTGTTAGTGGGTCACGATTGAATAGATTGGGCTGAAAAAAACAGTTGTGAGCTTAAAAACCCGGACCGATAGGGTCTGCGTCAGCTTAGCTGGACTGGACACTCTGACTTGATACAATTTTTTTTTGTTAATAATAAAAAAAAAAAAAAAAATGATAAAAAAACTAGTGTAGTTATTGGACACGCTTGCAATTACATTTTCTCGAAGATTGAACGAGTTGCGTGTCATGTTTTGTGAGGGAGTAACGCCGTTGAAGTTGCTAGCCATTTGTGTTATGTGCCATGCGAGAATCACCGCGCTGGCTCATATACACGCCGCAAATATTGGAGAAGGCTGGAGTCACAAATATTAATGAGAAGGTCCTTTGGATTGTTCTAATTGATCTTCTTAAGACTCTATGCGTCCTTGTTGCCGTTTTGCTGCTTGACCGGCACGGTCGACGACAATTATTTTTTATCAGTATTTGTGGGATGGGAGTATCCCTTATTGTAGGAATTCAAGTCGGCGGAACGTCAACGACGTTACTCCCTCCCAAAACATGACACGCCACCCGTTCAATCTTCGAGAAGATGTAATTGCAAGCATATCCAAGAACGACACCAGTGTTAGTGGGTCACGATTGAATAGATTGGGCTGAAAAAATAGTTGTGAGCTTAAAAACCCGGACCGATAGGGTCTGCGTCAGCTTAGCTGGATTGGACACTCTGACTTGATACAATTTTCTTTTTGTTAATACTAAAAAAAATTTTAAAAAAAAAAAAAAAAAAACTAGTGTAGTTATTGGACACGCTTGCAATTACATTTTCTCGAAGATTGAACGAGTTGCGTGTCATGTTTTGTGAGGGAGTAACGCCGTTGAAGTTGCTAGCCATTTGTGTTATGAGTCATGCGAGAATCACCGCGCTGGCTCATATACACGTCGCAAATATTGGAGAAGGCTGGAGTCACAAATATTAATGAGGAGGTCCTTTTGATTGTTCTAATTGATGTTCTTAAGACTCTATGCGTCCGTGTTGCCGTTTTGCTGCTTGACCGGCACGGTCGACGACAATTATTTTTTATCAATATTTGTGGGATGGGAGTATCCCTTATTCTAGGAATTCAAGTCGGCGGAACGTCAACGACGTTACTCCCCCCCAAAACAGGACACGCCACCCGTTCAGTCTTCGAGAAGATGTAATTGCAAGCATATCCAAGAACGACACCAGTGTTAGTGGGTCACGATTGAATAGATTGGGCTGAAAAAAACAGTTGTGAGCTGAAAAACCCGGACCGATAGGGTCTGCGTCAGCTTAGCTGGATTGGACACTCGACTTGATACAATTTTCTTTTTGTTAATATAAAAAAAAAAAAAAAAAAAATGATAAAAAAACTAGTGTAGTTATTGGACACGCTTGCAATTACATTTTCTCGAAGATTGAACGAGTTGTGTGTCATGTTTTGTGAGGGAGTAACGCCGTTGAAGTTGCTAGCCATTTGTGTTATGTGCCATGCGAGAATCACCACGCTGGCTCATATACACGCCGCAAATATTGGAGAAGGCTGGAGTCACAAATATTAATGAGAAGGTCCTTTGGATTGTTCTAATTGATCTTCTTAAGACTCTATGCGTCCTTGTTGCCGTTTTGCTGCTTGACCGGCACGGTCGACGACAATTATTTTTTATCAGTATTTGTGGGATGGGAGTATCCCTTATTGTAGGAATTCAAGTCGGCAGAACGTCAACGACGTTACTCCCTCCCAAAACATGACACGCCACCCGTTCAATCTTCGAGAAGATGTAATTGCAAGCATATCCAAGAACGACACCAGTGTTAGTGGGTCACGATTGAATAGATTGGGCTGAAAAAAATAGTTGTGAGCTTAAAAACCCAGACCGATAGGGTCTGAGTCAGCTTAGCTGGATTCGGCACTCTGACTTGATACAATTTTCTTTTTGTTAATAATAAAAAATTAAAAAAAAATGATAAAAAAACTAGTGTAGTTATTGGACACGCTTGCAATTACGTTTTCTCGAAGATTGAACGAGTTGTGTGTCATGTTTTGTGAGGGAGTAACGCCGTTGAAGTTGCTAGCCATTTGTGTTATGTGCCATGCGAGAATCACCGCGCTGGCTCATATACACGCCGCAAATATTGGAGAAGGCTGGAGTCACAAATATTAATGAGAAGGTCCTTTGGATTGTTCTAATTGATCTTCTTAAGACTCTATGCGTCCTTGTTGCCGTTTTGCTGCTTGACCGGCACGGTCGACGACAATTATTTTTTATCAGTATTTGTGGGATGGGAGTATCCCTTATTGTAGGAATTCAAGTCGGCGGAACGTCAACGACGTTACTCCCTCCCAAAACATGACACGCCACCCGTTCAATCTTCGAGAAGATGTAATTGCAAGCATATCCAAGAACGACACCAGTGTTAGTGGGTCACGATTGAATAGATTGGGCTGAAAAAAACAGTTGTGAGCTTAAAAACCCGGACCGATAGGGTGCGTCAGTTAGCTGGACTGGACACTCGACTTGATACAATTTTTTTTTGTTAATAATAAAAAAAAAAAAAAAAAAAAATAAAAAAAAAACTAGTGTAGTTATTGGACACGCTTGCAATTACATTTTCTCGAAGATTGAACGAGTTGCGTGTCATGTTTTGTGAGGGAGTAACGCCGTTGAAGTTGCTAGCCATTTGTGTTATGTGCCATGCGAGAATCACCACGCTGGCTCATATACACGCCGCAAATATTGGAGAAGGCTGGAGTCACAAATATTAATGAGAAGGTCCTTTGGATTGTTCTAATTGATCTTCTTAAGACTCTATGCGTCCTTGTTTTTTTTGCTGCTTGACCGGCACGGTCGACGACAATTATTTTTTATCAGTATTTGTGGGATGGGAGTATCCCTTATTGTAGGAATTCATGTCGGCGGAAGGTCAACGACGTTACTCCCCCCCAAAACATGCCACACCACCCGTTCAATCTTCGAGAAGATGTAATTGCAAGCATATCCAAGAACGACACCAGTGTTAGTGGGTCACGATTGAATAGATTGGGCTGAAAAAAAAAACAGTTGTGAGCTGAAAAACCCGGACCGATAGGGTCTGCGTCAGCTTAGTTGGACTGGACACTCTTACTTGATACAATTTTCTTTTTGTTAATACTAAAAAATTTAAAAAAAAAAATAATAAAAAAACTAGTGTAGTTATTGGACACGCTTGCAATTACATTTTCTCGAAGATTGAACGAGTTGCGTGTCATGTTTTGTGAGGGAGTAACGCCGTTGAAGTTGCTAGCCATTTGTGTTATGTGCCATGCGAGAATCACCGCGCTGGCTCATATACACGCCGCAAATATTGGAGAAGGCTGGAGTCACAAATATTAATGAGAAGGTCCATTGGATTGTTCTAATTGATCTTCCTAAGAATGTATGCGTCCTTGCTGCCGTTTTGCAGCTTGACCGGGACGGTCGAGCACAATGATTTTTTATCAATATTTGTGGGATGGGAGTATCCCTTATTGTAGGAATTGATGTCGGCGGAAGGTCAACGACGTTACTCCCTCAAAAAACATGACACGCCACCCGTTCAATCTTCGAGAAGATGTAATTGCAAGCATATCCAAGAACGACACCAGTGTTAGTGGGTCACGATTGAATAGATTGGGCTGAAAAAAACAGTTGTGAGCTGAAAAACCCGAAACCGATAGGCTCTGCGTCCACCTAGATGGACTGGACACTCTGACTTGATACAATTTTCTTTTTGTTAATAATAAAAAAAAAAAAAAAAAAAAATGATAAAAAAAACTAGTGTAGTTATTGGACACGCTTGCAATTACATTTTCTCGAAGATTGAACGAGTTGCGTGTCATGTTTTGTGAGGGAGTAACGCCGTTGAAGTTGCTAGCCATTTGTGTTATGAGTCATGCGAGAATCACCACGCTGGCTCATATACACGTCGCAAATATTGGAGAAGGATGGAGTCACAAATATTAATTAGGAGGTCCTTGTGATTGTTCTAATTGATGTTGTTAAGACTCTATGCGTCCGTGTTGCCGTTTTGCTGCTTGACCGGCACGGTCGACGACAATTATTTTTTATCAATATTTATGGGATGGGAGTATCCCTTATTGTAGGAATTCAAGTCGGCAGAACGTCAACGACGTTACTCCCTCCCAAAACATGACACGCCACCCGTTCAATCTTCGAGAAGATGTAATTGCAAGCATATCCAAGAACGACACCAGTGTTAGTGGGTCACGATTGAATAGATTGGGCTGAAAAAAACAGTTGTGAGCTTAAAAACCCGGACCGATAGGGTCTGCGTCAGCTTAGCTGGACTGGACACTCTGACTTGATACAATTTTCTTTTTGTTAATACTAAAATTTTTTTAAAAAAAAATGAAAAAAAAAAACTAGTGTAGTTATTGGACACGCTTGCAATTACATTTTCTCGAAGATTGAACGAGTTGCGTGTCATGTTTTGTGAGGGAGTAAAACGCGTTGAAGTTGCTAGCCATTTGTGTTATGTGCCATGCGAGAATCACCACGCTGGCTCATATACACGCCGCAAATATTGGAGAAGGCTGGAGTCACAAATATTAATGAGAAGGTCCTTTGGATTGTTCTAATTGATCTTCTTAAGACTCTATGCGTCCTTGTTGCCGTTTTGCTGCTTGACCGGCACGGTCGACGACAATTATTTTTTATCAGTATTTGTGGGATGGGAGTATCCCTTATTGTAGGAATTCAAGTCGGCGGAACGTCAACGACGTTACTCCCTCCCAAAACATGACACGCCACCCGTTCAATCTTCGAGAAGATGTAATTGCAAGCATATCCAAGAACGACACCAGTGTTAGTGGGTCACGATTGAATAGATTGGGCTGAAAAAAACAGTTGTGAGCTGAAAAACCCGGACCGATAGGGTCTGCGTCTAATTAGTTGGACTGGACACTCTTACTTGATACAATTTTCTTTTTGTTAATACTAAAAATAAAAAAAAAAAAAAAAAAAAAAATAAAAAAACTAGTGTAGTTATTGGACACGCTTGCAATTACATTTTCTCGAAGATTGAACGAGTTGTGTGTCATGTTTTGTGAGGGAGTAACGCCGTTGAAGTTGCTAGCCATTTGTGTTATGTGCCATGCGAGAATCACCGCGCTGGCTCATATACACGCCGCAAATATTGGAGAAGGCTGGAGTCACAAATATTAATGAGAAGGTCCTTTGGATTGTTCTAATTGATCTTCTTAAGACTCTATGCGTCCTTGTTGCCGTTTTGCTGCTTGACCGGCACGGTCGACGACAATTATTTTTGATCAGTATTTGTGGGATGGGAGTATCCCTTATTGTGGGAATTCAAGTCGAAGAACGTCAACAACGTTACTCCGTCCCAAAACATGACACGCCACCCGTTCAATCTTCGAGAAGATGTAATTGCAAGCATATCCAAGAATGACACCAGTGTTAGTGGGTCACGATTGAATAGATTTGGATGAAAAAACATTTGTGAGCTTAAAAACCCAAACCAATAGGGTCTGCGTCCGTTTAGCTAGATTGGACACTCTGACTTGATACAATTTTCTTTTTGTTAATAATAAAAAATTTAAAAAAAATGAAAAAAAAACTAGTGTAGTTATTGGACACGCTTGCAATTACATTTTCTCGAAGATTGAACGAGTTGTGTGTCATGTTTTGTGAGGGAGTAACGCCGTTGAAGTTGCTAGCCATTTGTGTTATGTGCCATGCGAGAATCACCGCGCTGGCTCATATACACGCCGCAAATATTGGAGAAGGCTGGAGTCACAAATATTAATGAGAAGGTCCTTTGGATTGTTCTAATTGATCTTCTTAAGACTCTATGCGTCCTTGTTGCCATTTTGCTACTTGACCGGCACGGTCAACGATAATTTTTTTTTATCAGTATTTGTGGGATGGGAGTATCCCTTATTGTAGGAATTCAAGTCGGCAGAACATCAACGACGTTACTCCCTCCCAAAACATGACACGCCACCCGTTCAATCTTCGAGAAGATGTAATTGCAAGCATATCCAAGAACGACACCAGTGTTAGTGGGTCACGATTGAATAGATTGGGCTGAAAAAAACAGTTGTGAGCTGAAAAACCCGGACCGATAGGGTTTGCGTCAGCTTAGCTGGACTGGACACTCTGACTTGATACAATTTTCATTTTGTTAATACTAAAAAATTTAAAAAAAAAACTGATAAAAAAACTAGTGTAGTTATTGGACACGCTTGCAATTACATTTTCTCGAAGATTGAACGAGTTGCGTGTCATGTTTTGTGAGGGAGTAACGCCGTTGAAGTTGCTAGCCATTTGTGTTATGTGCCATGCGAGAATCACCGCGCTGGCTCATATACACGCCGCAAATATTGGAGAAGGCTGGAGTCACAAATATTAATGAGAAGGTCCTTTGGATTGTTCTAATTGATCTTCTTAAGACTCTATGCGTCCTTGTTGTTGTTTTGCTGCTTGACCGGCACGACGTCGACGACAATTTTTTTTATCAGTATTTGTGGGATGGGAGTATCCCTTATTGTAGGAATTCAAGTCGGCAGAACGTCAACGACGTTACTCCCTCCCAAAACATGACACGCCACCCGTTCAATCTTCGAGAAGATGTAATTGCAAGCATATCCAAGAACGACACCAGTGTTAGTGGGTCACGATTGAATAGATTGGGCTGAAAAAAACAGTTGTGAGCTTAAAAACCCGGACTGATAGGGTCTGCGTCAGCTTAGCTGGACTGGACACTCGACTTGATACAATTTTCTTTTCGTTAATACTAAAAAAAAAAAATTAAAAAAAAATGATAAAAAAACTAGTGTAGTTATTGGACACGCTTGCAATTACATTTTCTCGAAGATTGAACGAGTTGTGTGTCATGTTTTGTGAGGGAGTAACGCCGTTGAAGTTGCTAGCCATTTGTGTTATGTGCCATGCGAGAATCACCACGCTGGCTCATATATACACGCCGCAAATATTGGAGAAGGCTGGAGTCACAAATATTAATGAGAAGGTCCTTTGGATTGTTCTAATTGATCTTCTTAAGACTCTATGCGTCCTTGTTGCCGTTTTGCTGCTTGACCGGCACGGTCGACGACAATTATTTTTTATCAGTATTTGTGGGATGGGAGTATCCCTTATTGTGGGAATTCAAGTCGGAAGAACGTCAACGACGTTACTCCCTCCCAAAACATGACACGCCACCCGTTCAATCTTCGAGAAGATGTAATTGCAAGCATATCCAAGAACGACACCAGTGTTAGTGGGTCACGATTGAATAGATTGGGCTGAAAAAACAGTTGTGAGCTTAAAAACCCGGACCGATAGGGTCTGCGTCAGCTTAGCTGGACTGGACACTCTGACTTGATACAATTTTCTTTTTTTGTTAATAATAAAAATTTAAAAAAAAATGATAAAAAAAAAACTAGTGTAGTTATTGGACACGCTTGCAATTACATTTTCTCGAAGATTGAACGAGTTGTGTGTCATGTTTTGTGAGGGAGTAACGCCGTTGAAGTTGCTAGCCATTTGTGTTATGTGCCATGCGAGAATCACCACGCTGGCTCATATACACGCCGCAAATATTGGAGAAGGCTGGAGTCACAAATATTAATGAGAAGGTCCTTTGGATTGTTCTAATTGATCTTCTTAAGACTCTATGCAACCTTATTGCTGTTTTGCTGCTTGACCGGCACGGTCGACGACAATTATTTTTTATCAATATTTGTGGGATGGGAGTATCCCTTATTGTAGGAATTCAAGTCGGCGGAACGTCAACGACGTTACTCCCTCCCAAAACATGACACGCCACCCGTTCAATCTTCGAGAAGATGTAATTGCAAGCATATCCAAGAACGACACCAGTGTTAGTGGGTCACGATTGAATAGATTGGGCTGAAAAAATATTGTGAGCTTAAAAACCCGGACGCATAGGGTATGCATCCGCTGCTAAATTGGACACTCACACTTGGTACGATTTTCTTTTTGTTAATAATAAAAAATTTAAAAAAAATTAAAAAAAAAACTAGTGTAGTTATTGCACACGCTTGCAATTACATTTTCTCGAAGATTGAACGAGTTGTGAGTCATGTTTTGTGAGGGAGTAACGCCGTTGAAGTTGCTAGCCATTTGTGTTATGTGCCATGCGAGAATCACCGCGCTGGCTCATATACACGCCGCAAATATTGGAGAAGGCTGGAGTCACAAATATTAATGAGAAGGTCCTTTGGATTGTTCTAATTGATCTTCCTAAGACTGTATGCGTCCTTGTTGCCGTTTTGCTGCTTGACCGGCATGGTCGACGACAATTATTTTTTATCAGTATTTGTGGGATGGGAGTATCCCTTATTGTAGGAATTCAAGTCGGTAGAACGTCAACGACGTTACTCCCTCCCAAAACATGACACGCCACCCGTTCAATCTTCGAGAAGATGTAATTGCAAGCATATCCAAGAACGACACCAGTGTTAGTGGGTCACGATTGAATAGATTGGGCTGAAAAAAACAGTTGTGAGCTTAAAAACCCGGACCGATAGGGTCTGCGTCAGCTTAGCTGGATTGGACACTCTGACTTGATACAATTTTCTTTTTGTTAATACTAAAAAATAAAAAAAAAAAAATGATAAAAAAACTAGTGTAGTTATTGGACACGCTTGCAATTACATTTTCTCGAAGATTGAACGAGTTGCGTGTCATGTTTTGTGAGGGAGTAACGCCGTTGAAGTTGCTAGCCATTTGTGTTATGTGCCATGCGAGAATCACCACGCTGGCTCATATACACGCCGCAAATATTGGAGAAGGCTGGAGTCACAAATATTAATGAGAAGGTCCTTTGGATTGTTCTAATTGATCTTCTTAAGACTCTATGCGTCCTTGTTGCCGTTTTTGCTGCTTGACCGGCACGGTCGACGACAATTATTTTTTATCAGTATTTGTGGGATGGGAGTATCCCTTATTGTAGGAATTCAAGTCGGCGAAGAACGTCAACGACGTTACTCCCTCCCAAAACATGACACGCCACCCGTTCAATCTTCGAGAAGATGTAATTGCAAGCATATCCAAGAACGACACCAGTGTTAGTGGGTCACGATTGAATAGATTGGGCTGAAAAAAACAGTTGTGAGCTTAAAAACCCGGACCGATAGGGTCTGCGTCAGCTTAGCTGGACTGGACACTCTGACTTGATACAATTTTCTTTTTGTTAATAAAAAAAAAAAAAAAAAAAAGATAAAAAAAAACTAGTGTAGTTATTGGACACGCTTGCAATTACATTTTCTCGAAGATTGAACGAGTTGCGTGTCATGTTTTGTGAGGGAGTAACGCCGTTGAAGTTGCTAGCCATTTGTGTTATGTGCCATGCGAGAATCACCGCGCTGGCTCATATACACGCCGGAAATATTGGAGAAGGCTAGAGTCACAATTATTAATGAGAAGGTCATTTGGATTGTTCTAATTGATCTTCCCAAGACTCTATGCGTCCTTGTTGCCGTTTTAATGCTCTTGAGCGGCACGGTCGACGACAATTATTTTTTATCGGTATTTGTGGGATGGGAGTATCCCTTATTGTGGGAATTCAAGTCGGAAGAACGTCAACGACGTTACTCCCTCCCAAAACATGACACGCCACCCGTTCAATCTTCGAGAAGATGTAATTGCAAGCATATCCAAGAACGACACCAGTGTTAGTGGGTCACGATTGAATAGATTGGGCTGAAAAAAAATAGTTGTGAGCTTAAAAACCCGGACCGATAGGGTCTGCGTCAGCTTAGCTGGACTGGACACTCTGACTTGATACAATTTTCTTTTTGTTAATAATAAAAAATTTTTAAAAAAAAAAAATAAAAAAACTAGTGTAGTTATTGGACACGCTTGCAATTACATTTTCTCGAAGATTGAACGAGTTGTGTGTCATGTTTTGTGAGGGAGTAACGCCGTTGAAGTTGCTAGCCATTTGTGTTATGTGCCATGCGAGAATCACCACGCTGGCTCATATACACGCCGCAAATATTGGAGAAGGCTGGAGTCACAAATATTAATGAGAAGGTCCTTTGGATTGTTCTAATTGATCTTCTTAAGACTCTATGCGTCCTTGTTGCCGTTTTGCTGCTTGACCGGCATTGCGCAATTCATATACCGAAGCACATCCAACAAACTCCCTTCCCTATATACAGAAAACGATGCACACCTACTAAACATTTATAAATAAAAGCCATACACTTTTATTTACTTAAACCAGATGGACATCATTCATCGGTACATCAAAATGCCGTAGTCTTCTATACTCGGCTACACTTCAAAAGATGACCGACATCTCCTCCAACAGTCATACACTTAAAGTCCATCAATCAGTGTCGGCGTCCAAAAGTTCCTTCCTTTGCTATCCTCTTCCTCGCGGTCATATCCAATCACTTGATCCATCTACTGGTAGTAGTGGCAGCAGAGGTGTCTTATCTAATCTAAAATGTTGATCCCCAGAGGGGTGAGTACAGCCACTCAGCAGGTAAAGGACCCAATAAACCACTCAATGTATCACACAATACAATAATAACAATCATAGTATAAGACATATCATTCAAGCATCCATGCATAATTTACCTTGGAGCCATGCATATGTCATCATATCACATGTACCCACATCCTCATGTAATCATTACCACCATATCATACATGTACCATCATGCCATAGGTGCACATACATCCATGCACTTACCATCATCATGTCACACATACCATCATGCCATAGGTGCACATACATCCATGCACTTACCATGATCATGTCACACATACCATCATGTCATAGGTGCACATACATCCATGCACTTACCATCATCATGTCACACATACCATCATACCATAGGTGCACATACATTCATGCACTTACCATCATCATGTCACAAATACCATCATGCCATAGGTGCACATACATCCATGATTCATATCATCCATGCTAGTAAGCATACATCACCATGAGATCCATTCATGCCTTCATGATCGCATTTTCAATATCAAATAGCATCAATTTTATTTTCATAAACCGATCATGCATCATGCTATATGCATACACCCATGCACATGATTCATTTTCAATTCTTATCTTTCACGAGGATCTCATCAGTTTTTTTTTCTTTCCAAGGACCAATGTTTGCATCCCACAATTCATCGCTCGCACCCAACCAAGCATCGCGATGAACCTCCGGGCATGTATTCAAAATACAACCGGGCATCTGGCCCCCCACATTCCAGGCATCTCGTATCCCAACTAGCATCACGAGGCATCCCCCCGGGCACAAACCTCCGAGGCTTCCGGCATTTACACTCCCTGGCCGGGCATCTCGTACCCCAACTGGCATCACGAGGTATCCCCTTGGCACACACCTCCGAGGCTTCCGGAATTACGTACCGACATACCACCAGGATCCCCCCATCCTCTGGAATTACGTACCGTATACCACCGGGCATCCCAACACTCCTGGAGAAATCTCCAGGGCTCACCATGAAGATGGTTACTCCTACCCTCCGGAATTACGTACCGACATACCACCAGGCCTCCCCTCGAATTATGTACCGTATACCACCGGGCATCCCGACACTCCAGGGACATTGTCCGCTCACACCTCCGACGGTCTTCTCATCACCACAATGCATATTCCCATACATCTCATTTTCAATTATAGCTCAATTTCAACATGGCATGTGATGGCAAACAAGATCATTTTCATCATTTGATTTTTATATGCATTTCCAATCATCATCATACATGCAGCAAGATACAACCACTTATGACAATACAATCCATGGGGTCCATACAATTTAGAATAGTCCATTTATCATGCCTTTTTGAAGTTTACTAAATTCCAGCTTGTACCATTTTAGAAAACATTTAAATTAAATATCCATATGATTCTCAAAAATCATGAAATCAGGACATGTGATAGACAAGACAATAAGTTAACAATTTCGTGAAGAACACATGCCCTAAAGAGTTTCGCACAAGAATATATAATCCACTCAAGTACAGCATGCAATTTCGGATAGAAACAGATTGTGCAGTTTTTGAAATAATTCGATTAAAATACACGAATGACCTCCGAAAATGATGAAATTTTACCAGGTTATAGTCAAGACACTAAAGTATATTTTTCAGACATATAGGCCAGATTCGTTCTAGATAATTCTCTACAGGCGTCCAAAGCTCCTGATTCTAGCACCGAAACGTCCAGTATAGCTATCTCCGAAATATTGAGTTTTCACCCACTTATTTTTTCTTTGTTTCCTCTAAAATTTGGATATGTTGTGACTCAAGAGATCCCCTACAACTTTCATTAAGGGATCTAAGTGAAATTTCCAAATAATAGTCACCATATGGTTCCAAGAAGTCTCGGATGCCCAGTACCGTATTTCCAGATTTACCGTCTTCAAGAGAAAGTCGATTCACTAGGCTAAACTTGCTCATTTTACGTCAAATTTGAGTATGTTAGTCTTTAGGATGTCATCTACAAGTTTCATGAAGAAGTCAAAGAGAAATTCTGGGTAAAAAGCAACATGCAACCCACAAAACTACCAAAAGGTCAGCAAAGCAGTTCCAGATCTAGGGTCTTCGTAGGAAGAGGGTTTCACCGCTTAGAACTCATTCTTTGTGTCTCAAATTTTAGTATATTATACTTTGAGATGTTGTCTACAACTGTCGTGAAGAAGTCGAAGCCAAAATCTGACTCGAAACCCACATGCAAGCCTCTACAAAATTCTGGGTCAGGTGGCACACACGAACACAGCAAGCTATTTCAAGAACAACACACTCGAGCTTCGGTTTCTCATACTCTAATCATCCGACATCTACCACTAAACAATCACACATGCAAGGCACACATGCAAGAGCAGAATATGGATCCTAAACTTGCCTTTGTACCGAGCAAACAACGGCACACGGACGGCGAACGCAAGACGACGGGCGACGGACGGGCAGACCTCCTCCCCCGTGCGGCTTCTCCCTTTCTCTCTTGGTTCCTCACTCTCTCGGCAACTCTCTCCCTCTCTCTCACTCTCTCAAAACCAGCCACTCCCTCTCTCTCTTTCTTTTTGGTGGCTTATATACTTGCATGCATCCTCATTTTGCATGGGGGACACTTGTCCCCAAGGAGGAGACAAGTGTCTCCTTTGCCAAAGACACTTGGAGGAAGCCATGCGGCTCCTCCTCCCCCCTCCATGCGCCGACAGCCCAATGGGCTCTATGGGCCGGGCCTCTTGGCCCACTTTAGGCCCATCTCACTTGGGCCTAAAGTCCAAACTTAAATGGCCCAAGTTTATTTTTAATAATACATCTTAATCCTCATTTAAATAAATACCTAATTGCATAATAAAATGGCCAAAAGACTTTGTGACGTTAATCCATAAAATCAAATCTATAAAGTGCATAGTCAAGAATAAAGTCTTCTTTATCAAATTGTCCTATGTCCAATTTAAATAGCCCATAGAAAAATATCAATAATAGGCCCATAATTCCTACACCACTTTAGGGCATTTGATTTTGATTTTTATTTATAGAAATCAATTAACATTCTCATAATCAATTAACATTTTCATAAGGGGTTCGGTCCAAGAGATAAAATATCGTGGCCGATGATGTAATTGTCCCTATGGCCATTCAAAGACAAATATCGTTTCCCTCAAAATACAAGTGAGGGTACCTTTCCCTCATCTCATTTTCACTCTCCCATGTGGCTTCCTCCACATCATGATATGGCCATAATATCATAACCAATGGAATTCTCTTGGTCCTAAGAATTTGTTCCTTTCAATCCAATACTTGCACAGGCTCCTCAATGTACCTTACTTCCTCATCCACTTTGATGGCTTCATGATCGAGTATGTGACTAGGGTCTGGCTGATACTTCCTCAGCACATGCCTATACTTTTCTGAAAGTTATTGTTAGACACAAATTCTACCAGATATAACTTTTCATCCCAACTTCCTTTAATGTCAAGGATGCAAACTCTTAACATGTCCTCTAATGCTTGGATCACTCCTTTCGTTTGTCCGTCCATTTGTGGATGAAAAGCGATACTGAATTGAAGCTTCGTCCCTAAAGCATCGTGGAGACTTCTTCAAAAATTTGAAGTAATCCTTGCAGGAATATCACGTAAGCGTACCACTTGGCTTACACATATATTAGCAAATTTATCCCTCGGATAATCTACGCGAGCTACTAGGAAATTGGTAGACTTAGTCAAGCGATCTATTATCACCTAGATAGAGTCGTGACCACTTAATGTCCTTGGTGATACTTGCACAAAATCCATCATCACATGATCCCATTTCCATTCTAGAACATCTAACGGTCTCACTCGAACACACCATTTAGCCGAATCATTCCTATACCTTTGTCACCATCAATTCAAGCCTAGAACCATCAAAATCAACACCATTAACAACTCATCTGGTTTAGTACAACAAAGACATGCACTATGCTTTCACCGCAACATAGATTCAAGCCTAAAATACAGTACCATTCATTCGGTTCAAATATCAATAATCCACCAAGACTTATTCAATTTCAAAGATCGACAATCCACCAAAATAAGACTTGTCTAGTTTCCATCGAGTATATCTCATGTCTCATCCTAAAGGATCATCACTTAGACTAATCATTCATCAAATCCACAACTTGAACTTTTCACCTTTTCACCTTAGAAAGACTATAAAAACACAAACACAAAAGAGCCATTTGCCCTCTCGCAGGTACTATTCACGCGGGTCCTCTCTGCCGGTTCCCGTGTTGCTGTTCATCTGTCTGTTGTGTCGCCTATTCCCAGAGATCTAGCCATCTGTTTTGGCTGAAATTTGGAGGGTCGGTTCCTCTAACATCCCTCTTCATTTCCACCAAACGGATTTTTCAGGGTTGGCCTACAGCTCGAGATCTAGCAGTTCCTTGGAGTCGCGCACGAGTGGCTTTTCTGGTCTGTTTTCTGTCCGGTGTGGGGTCTTGGCGGATCGTTTTGGCCCGAGCTTTGGAGGGAAGGGTCGTATACCTTACCTCCCCTGCTCCACCAAGCCGCTCCTCCTATCTCAGCCCTCATCTTCGGATCTTTACTGCTCAGGGAGTCGCAACTGTTCCGCTCTCCGCTGTACGTTCTAGCTGGTGTGGCTTCGTCCATCATCAGTAGGGCCTTCTCGGAGCAGGAGCGTTCCACGTCTTCCCCTCATTCGAGCCATCAAAGCATCCTAGTATGCATTTCTTTCTTGATGGCTGTTCTGTAGTAGAGGTTGGGTTGCAGCCCAAGTGTTTGTGATATGTCCTCAACCATGTCTGGCACTTCCCGTGAGGCCCACCTTGCTGCGACTGCCGTCGAGCGGCATAATCCTTCAGCTCCAAATCAGTCCGGCCCTTCTAAGGCTGGCCTTGTAGATCATGGAGGCAAACAGCAAGTTCCCCTTAGGGCTCCTTGGCCCGTTCGGATCGTTCTAGGGGGCGAAGTAGGGCTCGATCCTCCTCCAAACGGCCAAATGGCCCTGCTCGGCGTCCAGGTTACCAAAACCCTTCTCCCTCTCACACTTGGGCCAATGTGGCCAAGCTTGCAGCGAAGGGATATGATCTTGCATACTCCCCTCCTACTTTTGTGGATGGCAAGCCAATTGTTCATCTCGGGGAGGAAGTATTAGAGGCATTTAATCCGAAGTGGCACGAATGCCTTGTTGGTTATTATGTTGGGAAGAAGCTTCCCTTCAAACTTACGGAACAAACGTTGATGCGAACTTGGGGCTCCAAGCTTATAGAAGTAATGGCGGATAATCAAGGTTTTTTTTTCTTCCATATCCCGGACTCGGCTTTCCAGCGGAAGATCATCGAAGATAGACCCCTCACGCTAGTGAGGGTTCCTCTCATCTTGCAGCAATGGCAACCACTTATGGATTTGAAGAAGGACAAGAAAACCGCCATACCGGTTTGGATTAGGTTGAAGAACCTTCCCCTTGACTTATGGTCCGCTCCGGCTATTGGTGATATTGCAAGTGCGGTTGGGAAACCCCTCTATGTTGACCAACGCACGGAGGAAATGAAGATGCTATCCTTTGCAAGGGTGTGTGTTGAAATCTATGCCAATCAACCTAGATGCTCCACCGTTGATGTGGTTTTGAATGGAGTCTCGCGCTCTATTGCAATTGAATTTGAATGGAAGCCGCTTGAATGTCTTTCATGTAGCACCTTCGGCCATAGATGTGAGGATAATGTTGCCGTTCATAGCACGGACAAAGGGAAGCTGCCGATTCTTCCCGCATCCGACCATAACCCCTCTAGCCATCCTGGTCTTGAATCTGCTGCCCCGATTCAGGCTCCCGAACCGGCTTCGGTATTGGAGGAGAATCCCGAAGTGTCGCAGCATGGTTGGACCCAGGTGAAGGGGAAAAAAAAAGAAGGCCTTGCTCTTGAAGGATGGTTCCCTAGCCCGGATGCCCTTATCCAACGAAGTGGGAAGCTTGTTGAAGTTCAAGGACTCCACGAGTGAGTCGAAGCCAGAGTCTTCTCATCCTAGCCCTATTAAGGAAAGACCTAGCTCGGTACAAGAGGTTCCAACCTCTCATCTTGCGGAGGACAAGGACCAGAACGAAGCTACCAATTTTGGTCGTGGTGCGATCTGATTCGTGCTTTTGGAGAGCTATATTAGCTCGATGATGATTTACTATCGCCGCCTCGTCACCGAAGGCCCCTACTACTTCTAAGAAGGTGGAGTCCATCCAAGACAAACTCTTGGCCATTGATCCAGCTCCTCCTCCGGTCACGAATCCATCTACTTCGGTGGCCACACAGCAGAAGCCGAATAGGCGGAGCTAGGTCTTCCGTTCCTCCTTTGCTGTTTCCGTTAGCTATTATAGCTATATATATATATATATATATATATATTTATAATTATATATATATGTATTTTGGGTTTTGGAATGTGAGAGGTCTTTGTGACCCCTTGAGACAAGCAGAAGTGAGGAAACTTGTGTATTCTAATGGTCTTAGTCTGATCGGCTTGTTAGAAACCAAGGTTCCGGATTCTCTGTTCGACTCCATATCTGATAGAATGTTGTCGGGGTGGAATTGGGTGGCCAACTATGAATTCTCTCACAGGGGTAGGATTTGGGTTGGCTAGAACCCTTCTGTGGTGAGTTTTGAAGTGATTTCTTCCAACAGCCAAGCAATACATGGTAGTGTGAAGTTTCTTATGTCTGGTATCTGCTGTTATGTCTCGGTGATATATGCGGAACATACCTTTGTAACTCGAAGGCCTTTATGGACAGATCTTGTTTAGAGGAGTGTATTGTGCCGAGATGTGGCTTGGCTTGTGGCGGGGGATTTCAACGCTATCAGAGATCCCTCTGATCGGATTGGAAGCTCTGACAATTGGATTCCTTGCTTTGATGATTTCTATCATTGTCTTATTCAATCTGAGTTAGAGGACCCGAGGTATGTTGGCTTTCGCTTTACTTGGTCTACTTCCTCGGGGGTCAACCGCAAGGCTAGGAAAATTGACCGAGTACTTGTGAATGCTAATTGGAGCCAGGAGTTCTCTTATTCAGAAGCGTCTTTCCTTGCACGGGGCATTTCTGACCAAACTCCTATGGTGGTTAGAGTGATGCAGCCGATGTTCACCAGGAGGCCTTTTAAATTCTTTGAGTTCTGGACGAAGCACCCTTCTTTCCATAGCATTGTTTCTCAAGTTTGGGGAAGCCCGGTTGAAGGGGTTCCTATGTACAGGCTAGTGAGTAAACTGAAGGCCCTTAAAGGCCGCTTAAAGCAACTCAACAAAGAGTCTTTCTCTAATATTTCTGATAGGGTTTATGCAGCAAGAAATGCTCTATCTTTAGCCCAAGTTGGCCTTCAGCAAGATCCTACTAGTGAGATTCTGGCAGATTTGGAGAAGACTCATTAGAGGACTTTTCTAGAGTTGAGGAGTCAGGAGGAGTCCTTCTTCAGGCAGAAGTCCAGGATTAGGTGGCTCAAGGAAGGTGATCAGAATACAAAATTTTTTCACCATTCCGTTAATAGAAGGCAGCTGAGGAACAGAATTCTTTCTGTCATGAATACTTTAGGTACTATTATCTCGAAGCCGAGCTTAGTGCAAAATACTTTTATCTCCCATTTTCAGGAGCTCTTGGCACCTCGCCCCCGGTCTTCCAATCCCTCCTTACTGGATATTCGGGAGGTCATACGGTGTCCTCTTAGGGGGGAATAGGTTAGTTTTCTCTCTCGTCCATTCTCGATGCGAGAGATTCATGATACTGATCTTCTCCCCGGCTCAAGGCAAGGCGCCAGGACCTGATGGCTTTGGTGTTGAGTTCTTTAAGCATAATTGGGAGATAGTAGGGCCTTTGGTCATTGAAGCAGTTAAGGACTTTCTTACAACAGGGAGGCTTTTCAGGGAAATCAATAACACCATCCTGGTGTTGATCCCGAAAGTTCCAAATGCAACTTCGGTCAATGATTATAGACCTATAGCCTGTTGTAATACTATTTACAAATGCATTACTAAGATTTTGGCTAACCGGATTGTTGTAGTCCTTAGTGACATTATCAGTCCTTATCAGAATGCTTTCGTCAAAGGCAGGCAAATTAGAGACAACATCCTTCTTGCCCAGGAATTATTTGCTAGATTCCATCTTGACCCATACCAACCCAAGTGTGCAGTTAAGGTAGATTTTCAGAAAGCTTATGACACGGTGGACTGGGACTTTCTTGAGTTAGTTCTTCATGCTTTTGGCTTCCCATATCATTTTGTTCAAATTGTTATGGTATGTGTCCGTACCCCTAAGTTCTCCATTTCTATAAACGGAGAACTTCATGGGTTTTTTCCTAGTGGCCGTGGTCTTCGCCAAGGGGATCCGATTTATCCCTACCTATTCACCTTAGTTATGGAGGTCTTTTCTGGGATCCTTAGTGATCGGGCCAGGCAACCGGGATTCAAGTTCTTCTGGAGATGTAAGACGTTGAGCCTTTCCCACCTCTTTTTTGCGGATGACATCTTTCTATTTTGTGGAGCTGATTTGACTTCGATCTCTCTTTTAAAGAATGGTTTAGACACCTTCTTTGCATGGAGTGGACTCAAGCCAAACTCCAATAAAAGTGAGATCTTTCTTGCTGGAGGGTCAGCAACCTTGCGTAGCGAGATTCTCCTTGCTTTTGGCTTCATTGAGGGGACATTGCCGGTGCGTTATCTTGGAGTTCCTATTATCTCATCCAGGCTTAGCAAGGCGGATTGTATCTCCCTCGTGGATCGCATAACCAATAGGGTCCAATTGTGGACTCAACGCTTCCTCTCATTTGCTGGTCGTCTTCAGCTTATAAGGTCAGTTCTCCATGTAATCCAAGCATACTGGGCAAGTGTATTTACTATCCCTGTTGCAGTATTGGATCGCATTGAGCAGATCTTGAGACAGTTTCTCTGGAAGGGCCCTGGATTGGGGAGGGGTGGAGCTAAGGTCTCCTGGGATGATGTGTGCCTTCCTAAGGACGGAGGGTTAGGTATTCGCATCTGAGGGACTGTAATAAAGTAGCAATATTGAAACACATATGGATTCTTTTTACAGATAAGGAGTCCTCGTGGTGTAGGTGGATCCATTCGACATTCCTAAAAAGAAAGAGTTTCTGGGTGGTTAATCAACCCACCTCTTGCTCTTGGGCGTGGAAGAGAATTCTCCATCTTAGGTCTGAATTTCAGCTATCTTTTCTCTGGAGGGTTGGAGACGGCCGTTCTATCTCTTTCTGGTATGACCATTGGCACCCGAGAGGTCCCCTCAACCTTTTATTTTCTGACTCTTTGATTTATAGCTCCGGCTTACCCATACATGCTACGGTGGCTGATCTGTTTTCACCAGCTGGTCAGTCCATGCGAGCAGTGTTAGAATCGTCGGAGCAACCCCTTCCTTTATTATCTCAAATACCGGATCGTTTTACTTGGTTAGGAGGTGCTTCCGGTTTATTCTCGGTTACTTCGGCATGGCACCTTATAAGGAAGAAGAAGCCTCGGGTCAATTGCGCTTCCTTGATCTGGAACAATGCTATATTTCCAAGATATCAGTTCAACCTCTGGCTTATCACCAAGAACCGCCTTCCTACTCAGGCCATGCTTTTGTCTCATGGCAAGACTGCGGATGCGGTGTGTGCCTTTTGCAAGTCGACACCAGATTCTATTGATCATTTGTTTTTTGGATGTAGCACTACAGCCAAGTTAGCATTCCTGTGGGCGGCTAGATGTAACCTCCCTTGGCGTAACAGGACTTGGGCCGACAACCTTAGCTGGGCTCTGAAATTCCTTCTCGGTAAGGATTTCTATCACTCCATTGCCCGGTTTTCCTTTGGAGCTCTCTGCCACCTTATTTGGAAATACAGGAATGAGATTCTGTTTAGAAATTACACCTTCACGGTTCTAGCTCTAAAGAATCACTTGATTAATGTGGTTAAGGATAAGGCGCTGACTTTCACTAATGTTGAAGACAATCCAAGAAATAGGAGGCTTCAACGCACATGGGGGATTGACCCTTGTATTTTCTATTCCTCCTCTATACTTCCTTAGCATTCGTGCTATCCGGTTTTTTGTGCTAGGTGCGTCGTTGCTATGTGTTGTTGCTACCATGGAATCTCTCGTTGCAGCTTGTGGACGGGGTTCTTTAATCCCAGGTTTTGGGCTTCGGTTGCCTCTGTTTGGCTGGCTGGTCGCCTTCTTTTGTATTAGTCCTACTGTTGGTTGTGACCGTCGTTGTGTGACCGTGCCTTCTTGCTCTTCTACCTTGTAGGCTTCTGTTTTTCTTTTTTCGGTACCCTTCCACTCAGTATGCCTTGTTCATTTTGAGTGTAAGCTTTGGTGCCGTTTGCTTGTACATATTAGCTCAGCTTAATACAATTACCTTTCACCAAAAAAAAAAAAAAAGACTATAAACACAATTGGTCATATCCACTAATTCCACAAAACCTTCTCAAACTGAGATCATCACCTAAAATTAAAAGTTGACCACCATCAATTAAGCCTATTATTCCGACATATAAACCACAAATAATTTCATGTCTCATATGACCACTCAAACTCATGACTTCCAAGATCAATCTATACATACTAAATGCCTCCATGTAATGCATTAAGACTTCCAATAAGATCCTCTAATAGAAAGTCACCACTTAGCTCAAATGATCATAACTTAATCCTCAAATTCATAACTCACTCTCCATAATTCACTTCTTGTTTTGCAGCACTACGCTTAGATGCTACGCATGTTCTTCAAGTCCTTTAGAATATATCAGGATATCATCAAATGAGGACAATCACAATTTAATCTAAATAAGGCTTAAATATTCTATTCATTAAATCCATGAATGCACCTAAGGCATTCATCAATCCAAACAGCATAACTAGGGACTCATAGTGTCCATAGCGAGTCCTAAATGCGGTCTTAAGAATGTCTTCTTTCTTAATCCTTAATCAATATCCTGATCTCAAGTCAAGTTTAGAAAAGACTAAACTTCCTTACAGCTGGTCAAATAAGTCATCAATTCTAGGTAATGAGTACTTACTCTTAATAATTACATGATTCAATTGCCTATTATCAATGTACAAACGCATCGACCTGTCCTTCTTTTTCACAAACAAGAGTTCTACAAGCTTAACCATGCTTCCACTGCGCCACTCTGATAAAATTATCCCAGAAACACTACCTTCTCAATTCAGTTCATAGTTTGGTTCATTTTTGCCCCCTTTTGCCATCCTAGAAGCCTGCCAGGAGCCGCTCCTTGTTTAGGTCCTCTGACCTCGACGTCCACTCCTCGCCCTCATCAGACCAGGACATTATAGGTACACCAGCTTTCGCCTGGTTCGAACCCAAACTACACATCTACTGAAGGGTCTCATTTCAACAGGGATTAACTTACAGAGTTATTATCTATTTTGGCCTATCCCATAATAAGCCTCACGGTTTTATCCTTGGCGCATAGGCAAGCATTATCTTAGGAGATCATTCATCCTAGTCCATTGCTTACGGAGCTAGTCCATTTCTACGATGACGTCAAAGTCATACATAACTATCACTATCAAGTCCATTTCCAGATCTCATTCCCCTAGGGTTATCTCACACATCTCACAAGCTAACGTAGATAACAACATGTTTTTCAGTGATGTAGAAATATGAAGTGGCATATCTAAAAATTTGGTTCCTACTTCTCACAATCATCTATATTTTTCGGACACAAATGAATGCGTGCCACTCATATCAAATAACACATATGCCTTCTTATCCATCTATCGAAATCGTACCTGAGATAACACTTTCGGAAGCTCCTGCTTCCTCTTGAGTGACCGCATACACCCTTCCTTGTGCTGGTGGCCTCTGTGGATTCCTTGATAGGTTTGGTCCACCAGTACTTTGTTGTACCTGTCGCACCGAGCTAACATTCGGCTGCAACCCATTGCGTGGACAACTTCTCTTAAAGTGTCCTATTTGCCCACATCCATTACATTTTAATTGGCTATTACAAGGTCCTGGCCCATGTTGTCTACCACACCTCTGGCAAAAATTACCCTGGTAGGGCACTCTCCCAAAAGTCGAGCCATTCCAAGTTCTTCTAAAATTTCCAAAGTTATTCTTTTTCTTAGGTTCCCAAGGCTGACCTAGATCAGGATAAGGTCTCTTACCCCTTTGAACATCATTAAAGGTCATCTACCTCGTAGATTTTGATTGCTCTCTCACTAACTCTTGCTCCACCAACTGTGCCCTCTCGTAGATCTCATTATAATCTCTTATATTCAGAGGCACTAGTTATTTTCTAATATCAGTCCTCAACCCTTTCAGAAATCTTTTAGCCTTTTCTTCCTGATCCTCAATCAGCCTAGGAGCATATCTAGACAGTTCAGAAAATCTTGCCTCATACTAGTCTACTATCAGCTCCTTTTGTTCCAACTGAACAAACTCAGTGATCTTCCTATCCTTGGCACAATTAGAGAAATGCTTCCTATTAAAAGCCCTAACAAACTCATCCCATTTTATCTCAGTACCTAGTGGAACGATCGTATCTTTTGAAGCTCTCCACCAAAATTTTGCATTTCTCTCCAATTGGTACTCTGCTAAAACTATTTTCTCAGCCTCACTGCAATCCAACAACTGGAAAATCCGTTCCATTCCATCAATCCAATGCTCCGCCTCCTCATGACTTCCCATTCCACTAAACTTAGGTGGTTTCAACTTCAGAAATTGTTCCACCAGTCCTTGAGGGCGACGTTCCACTCCGGGTTGTTATTGCCCTTGCCTTTCCATCAGATTTCCAATATTAGTCAATGCCTGCAAGATATCTTCCATTCGGGGTTCAGCCTTTGCAGTAGAGGCTTCAGCCCTCGATGGATGAGCACTTCCAGCTCGCACCATGACTTTCCTGCAATTTCCAAGCATTGCCTCAAGAATAATCTGAGACTCACTGTCTCTATTCGAAGCAACCACTACTTACTACATAAGTAACATATACATGTTACTGGTACCTAAAGACAACTCAAAATAAACTACTAGGGATCTACGAGTGAATACTCATCACCCGTTATTCAAAGTTAGTCAACCTTTCCAGTTAGTATCCTATGGTGTGCATCATTCTATCCTCAATTCCATCTGAGGCACCTTATCACTCCAAATAGACCATAACTCTGATACCAAACAGGAATGTGGCACCCCTCGACGGCCCCCGATCTATTAGGGTCGCCACAGTTCGCTTACCTTTCACTATCCCTATTAACATGCCACTCTGATACCATTTCAATTGCAGCGGGTCCATACAACCATGGGGGTTACACTTTTTTTTTTTTTTTTTTTTTTTGATAGGTCCCTTGCGCAATTCATATATGGAAGCACATCCAACAAACTCCCTTCCCTATATACAGAAAACGATACACACCTACTAAACATTTATAAGTAAAAGCCATACACTTTTATTTACTTAAACCATATGGACATCATTCATCGATACATCAAAATGCTGTAGTCTTCTGTACTCAGCTACACTTCAAAAGATGACCGACATCTCCTCCAACAGTCATACACTTAAAGTCCATCAATCAGTGTCGGCGTCCAAAAGTTCCTTCTTTTGCTATCCTCCTCCTCGCGGTCATATCCAATCACTTGATCCATCTACTGGTAGTAGTGACAACAGAGGTGTCTTATCTAATCTGAAATGTTGGTCCCCAGAGAGGTGAGTATAACCACTCAATAGGTAAAGGACCCAATAAACCACTCAATGCATCACACAATACAATCATAACAATCATAGCATAAGACATATCATTCAAGCATCCATGCATAATTTACCATGGAGCCATGCATATGTCATCATACCACATATACCCACAACCTCTTGTAATCATCACCACCATATCATACATGTACCATCATGCCATAGGTGCACATACATCCATGCACTTACCATCATCATGTCACACATACCATCATGCCATAGGTGCACATACATCCATGCACTTACCAAGATCATGTCACGCATACCATCATGCCATAGGTGCACATACATCCATGCACTTACCATCATCATGTCACACATACCATCATACCATAAGTGCACATACATCCATGCACTTACCATCATCATGTCACACATACCATCATGCCATAGGTGCACATACATCCATGATTCATATCATCCATGCTATTAAGCATACATCACCATGAGATCCATTCATGCCTTCATGATCGCATTTTCAATATCAAATAGCATCAATTTATTTTCATAAACCGATCATGCATCATGCCATATGCATACACCCATGCACATGATTCATTTTCAATTCTTATCTTTCACAAGGATCTCATCAGTTTTTTTTTCTTTCCAAGGACCAATGTTTGCATCCCACAATTCATCGCTCGCACCCAACCAAGCATCGCGAGGAACCTCCGAGCATGTATTCAAAATACAATTGGGCATCCGGCGCCCCACATTCCGGGCATCTCGCATCCCAACTAGCATCACGAGGCATCCCCTTGGGCACAAGCCTCCGGGGCTTCCAGCATTTACACTCCCTGGCCGGGCATCGCATACCCCAACCGGCATCACGAGGTATCCCATCGGCACACACCTCCGAGGCTTCCGGAATTACGTACCGACATACCACCAGGATCCCCCCTCCTCTGGAATTACGTACTGTATACCACCGGGCATCCCAACACTCCTGGGGAGATCTCCGGGGCTCGCCATGAAGATGGTTACCCCTACCCTTCGGAATTACATACCGACATACCACTAGGCCTCCCCTGGAATTACGTACCATATACTACCGGGCATCCCGACACTCCCGGGACATCATCGGCTCACACCTCCGACGGTCTTCTCATCACCACAATGCATATTCCCATACATCTCATTTTCAATTATAGCTCAATTTCAACATGGCATGTGATGGCAAACAAGATCATTTTCATCATTTGATTTTTATCTACATTTTCAATCATCATCATACATGCAGCAAGATACAACCACTTATGACAATACAATCCATGGGGTCCATACAATTTAGAATAGTCCATTTATCATGCCTTTTTGAAGTTTACTAAATTCCAGCTTGTACCATTTTAGAAAACATTTAAATTAAATATCCATATGATTCTCAAAAATCATGAAATCAGGACATGTGATAGAAAAGAAAATAAGTTAACAATTTCGTGAAGAACACATGCCCTAAAGAGTTTCACACAAGAATATATAATCCACTCAAGTACAGCATGCAATTTCGGATAGAAACAGATTGCGCAGTTTTTGAAATAATTCGATTAAAATACCCGAATGACCTCCGAAAATGATGAAATTTTACCAGGTCATAGTCAAGACACTAAAGTAGATTTTTCATGCAGACATCTAGGCCAGATTAGTTCTAGATAATTTTCTACAGGCGTCCGAAACTCCTGATTCCAGCACCGAAACGTCCAGTATAGCTATCTCAGAAATATCGAGTTTTCACCCACTTATTCTTCGTCATTTCCTCTGAAATTTGGATATGTTGTGACTCAAGAGCTCCCCTACAACTTTCATTGGGGATATAAGTGAAATTTCCAAATAATAGTCACCATATGGGTCCAAGAAGTCTCGGGTGTCCAGTACCGTATTTCCAGATTTACTGTCTTCAAGAGAAAGTCGATTCACTAGGCTAAAATTGCTCATTTTACGTCAAATTTGAGTATGTTAGTCCTTAGGATGTTATCTACAAGTTTCATGAAGAAGTCGAAGAGAAATTCTGGGTAAAAAGCAACATGCAACCCACAAAACTACCAAAAGGTCAGCAAAGCAGTTCCAGATCTAGTGTCTTCGTAGGAAGAGGGTTTCACCCCTTAGAACTCATCCTTTTTGTCTCAAATTTTAGTATTTATACTTTGAGATGTTTTCTACAACTTTCGTGAAGAAGTCGAAGCCAAAACCTGACTCGAAACCCACATGCAAGCCTCTACAAAATTCTGGGTCAGGCGGCACCCACGAACACAGCAAGCTATTTCAAGAACAACACACTCTAGCTTCGGTTTCTCATACTCTAATCTCCGAGATCTACCACCAAACAACCACACATGCAAGGCACACATGCAAGAGCAGAATATGGATCCCAAACTTGCCTTTGTACTGAGCAAACAATGGCACACGGACGGCGAACGCATGACGACGGTCGACGGACGGGCGGACCTCCTCCCCCGCGCGGCTTCTCCCTTTCTCTCTTGGTTCCTCACTCTCTTGGCAACTCTCTCCCTCTCTCTCACTCTCTCAAAACCAGCCACTCCCTCTCTCTCTTTCTTTTTAGTGGCTTATATACTTGCATGCATCCTCATTTTGCATGGGGGACACTTGTCCCCATGGAAGAGACAAGTGTCTCCTTTGCCGAAGACACTTGGAGGAAGCCATGCGGCTCCTCCTCCCCCCTCCATGCGCCAACGGCCCAATGGGCTCTATGGGCTGGTCCTCTTGGCCCACTTTAGGCCCATCTCACTTGGGCCTAAAGTCCAAACTTAAATGGCCCAAGTTTATTTTTAATAATACATCTTAATCCTCATTTAAATAAATACCTAATTGCATAATAAAATGGCCAAAAGACTTTGTGACATTAATCTATAAAATCAAATCTATAAAGTGCATAGTCAAGAACAAAGTCTTCTTTATACCACCGGCCGCGGTGGCTCCACTGGATAAGATTCTGTTGATCCTCAACGAAGAGGTGAAGGGTTCAAAACCTAGGAGAGGTGCTAGGTGTATTAAGTGTGACTCAAGGGTGGTGGGTCCTCCTGCTTAAGTGTCACCTGGGGGTTTACGGCGCGGCTGTCGGCTACAAGCCGGTTCCTCTAGCACCAAAAAAAAAAAAACAAAGTCTTCTTTATCAAATTGTCCTATGTCCAATTTAAATAGCCCATAGAAAAATATCAATAATAAGCCCATAATTCCTACACCACTTTAGGGCATTTGATTTTGATTTTTATTTATAGAAATCAATTAACATTCTCATAATCAATTAACATTTTCATGAGGGGTTCGGTCCAAGAGATAAAATATCATGGCCGATGATGTAATTGTCCCTATGGCCATTCAAAGACAAATATCGTTTCCCTCAAAATCAATATTTCGGGTTGAAATTTCCGGATGCCACATCCTCATCCTCAACTTGTCAATTGACCATTTACAAAGGAAAGCCAATATTATTATCTTTGCTTAATCATACTAAAAAATCAACAAAAACACAATCCATTGGCAACTTTTTATTCTATATAGATTCGAAAGTTATGAAGGGTTGTCTTTTGGTGGGAATTATGGACCTTGTTCGGTTCTTTGGCATTAATTGTTGGTACAAAAAATCAGCAAAGAGAACTTCCATAGCCTTATTTTGCTGCATTATGTGAAGAAGTTACTAAAAAATATATATGTTTCCATTCATATATTGAAAGGACTGCTGCAATGAAAAGAAAAAATAGGGGTCTTTCAATTAGATGCAGAAGACGACCAAGAGGACATCTAGTCTGAACTCTGGGTCTCAAATCAAATTTAATGTCCCGGCCGTCTCAAAATGCCAGCAGAATTGGTTTCTTCTTCTTCTTCTTCTTCTTCTTCTTAACCCAATTGTCGGTTTTCCTAGTTCTTTGAACTTTCTCTGGTTGTCTTCTCTTCATGAATAAAATATTCTACTGAGCCAAATGAACATATTTGGAATAGATTAAATTTGCCTGCTTATGTAACAGATGAGAGATTCAAGGTCAACTTTGGGGGTGAACCAGACCACGACGTCAACATATGAAACACCTTCATTATCACAAAGACTAAGGTGGTTAGCCTACGTTGTTAGAAAGCAAAGTGCAAGCGAACGAAATAAGTGGGGATTCATATTTCACGCATAATCACTTCCTTCCGACCTCTGATTGAGCTTATCAAAGCAACATTCTCCATCGACTTTGCTATGACAGAGACACTTGTGACGAGCAGGAACATTCACATTAGACCATAGATCTGCTAAGCATGTCAAACAACTATCAATAATTAAAAATGTAAACACTATCAAACAATCAGTACACTGGAAACTGACCTGTCTTGGGACAAGAAGCAAATCCATCCCAAATTGCCTCAATAGCTCAGGCTATTCATCCAATAATTTCTCTCAAGTTGAAACCTCCACAGCATTACCATTAGATTCTTCTTGCTTCCCCGAATTCCTGGTAGGGGACTTTCTCAACATTGGCCCTTTCACAAATAAGTACGAACTAACGGGAAGGGATATTGTTCCCAGGGGCCAAGGTGGAAGAAGCCCACATTGGCCAAGTTTACAGTCTTAAAAATCTGCAAAATGATGTTAATTGCCAAGATCAAGTGATGACAAATCTGTTCATAATCAAGTGAACCGTATATAAAGATCATAAAAATTGGACAAGAAGGTACGACAATTCTCCCAAGGGCCATGTCCAGTGCCAAGCGCACTCAAAAGTAGCACGAAGCAGAGGCTGCCCTTATGAAGGATGAAGGGAGTAGATCCTAGAAAATATATAATTTGGACAACCAAGACGTAAATGATAATAAAAAGAAGACTTATAAGTCCAAATTGACAGGAAAACAACATCATTCAAATAGTTAGCGAGTATTCAGCTATACTTGCAAACGATAGATGAATCCTTAAATATAAATTGGATTTCAAGCTATAAAATGATGTTTTAAACTGCATAATGCTGGACTGATTTGTTGCACCATAAGTATCTCCCTATTTTGCTAAGCCACTAAGATACAGGTTTGAATCAACAATTGAAAAACCTATCCCATCCATTTCTCCAACATGAACTTCCACATTTTTTTTTCCAGGCAATAGGGAGTGGAATGGTTACTTCACCGATTATCGAGCTTCAGCACACCTCCCTGAGTGAAGTACCAACCCAGCAATAGAAGGGCATTAAGCAAGTGGATGCATTGTCTCATGCCAAGCAGACAAGTGGACCACAATGGAGCCAACCCAACCGGAGTATACTAAAGTTACATGGATCCTACATCCATGCGCATGGTAGGAACTAGAATATGCTTATGTTAACTAATAGGTAGTCATGAGAACTGGCACAAATCACGCTCAACATGAAAAATAAAGTCGAAAATGATCCATCAAAGAGAAACCCGATACTAGGATAAAATGGAGATGATCAAATACGAACGCAAAATATATCGATTGCTATTTTGCAGTAACTTCCACGCAGAACTCATAAGAACTGGAAGCTTATTTAGGGGAATGTTCAATTTTACCTGCTCAGACAGTCTAGTCAACGCAAGTGGATTAGACCCAGTAGCGAACACAGCAGATCTTGATGCCACTTCTTCATAGGAGAAGCAATGTTTTAGCTCCTGATAGGAGCCACTTGAACGAGTTAAAAGCAGTGGATCAATCCCTGCGTACAGCATAGATCAACATTAGAACAAACTAAGCATAAAAAAGTGGAAGAAAAAGACAGTCACTGAGCTAAACATGCACACCATTAGAATTCTTTCCAACAATTGACCGATTAATTCTTTCGCCTATTACTTTCTATTCTACAAGGAAAGTATTGACCCCTTCTAGAGTATTTAAGGGCAAAGGACATAACATATGCATGCTTGACCAGAGTATCAACTAGCATCAAATTAGTATGCTTGCCCTCAAATTTAGGCAACTTCCCTTAGAAATTGTTTTTCTCCTGGCTCAGGGACTAAGTTGGTGTGGGCAACAGTTGTATAAGGAGTGAGGGATATTTTTATCTTTTAGCAAATGTCAATAATCTAATACAAAGGTGCATTCTGACTTCTTCAAGCCAAAAATTTCCAAGTGACAAACTATAGCGAAAGAGCGAAATGGTTGACTGTAGTTGTTGGTTGTAGTTGTCTCTAGTTTTTTCCTTAAGTAATGTTCAGCTCAAAGTTTGAAATGACTTTTTGTCAAATGGCCAGGATCACTGGAAACTATAAACTTGAGTATAATCAAAGAAGAAGAAGTCATAGCTCTTAAGATACACTGACAAATCACGATGAGTGCATCGGTTGAGAGTGAGACCAAATGGCATTGATGTCTTACTGCCTAATATGAGTTGTAAATGACATTCCATGAATATCCATTGCCTTTTGACAATATGATGATGGTCAAATCTCATGTTATGCTTGGAAAGAACTTTGTAATTTGCACTAACATTATTATCCTAACTCCCAATGATGGATGTGGGAAAATTATCCCTTACTTTCTAGTTGTCCATTTGTCTATAGATCAGGCTGTCTCCAGCAACTTTCCTGCGAAGAGTGAGGGCAGTGAAAGGGCTGGCCCTCCTTTGGATGACTAAACTCTGTTCACCTGTTTCATAGCTCCTTCAGATAATATTTATAAGGCCTTGAGCCCAAAATTTTGAATTGGAATTAACAGGGATGCTATGATAATGAGTTCTACCTAAAGCTAAGGCATGAGTATATAAAAAATATCAACAACTTTTTGAAGCAAGGGTCAAAGAGATGCTTAGGTGTACTTGTTGACTGGTGTATAGACTATGACATACTAATACACTGTTGCATAATTTCTTTAGTCTTCAGGACTAGCGTGACCGATGAGATTGAGTGTTTCTCTATCACCTTCCCCTTCTATATTCACTGATCCGTTTGAGAGGATAGTTTAAATTCTCGACATCTGACGAGATGGCCTATATCCCCCTCCCCCACATCAGGGACTAATTCTGTACCCTCAACTCTACTAAACTTGATCCAACCTCAATCAGTGCACTTGCGTTCTCAAGTATAGGATGCTTAAGCCACTCAGATTCCGTGTGGTGCACTAACTTCTACCATGCTCCCTATGACACATGTAACATACTCCAACGAATATCAACCAAGCCACCTCCCTCCTTGTCTCCGATCCTCTGTACTGCACACTGCGCCAAATTTCAGTGGTCAATACCTAAATCCCGAGTACTTTCATAATCCACAATATAGAATTAGCAAAAGGAACACAGCCACCTTCACCAAAAGCGTACCAAGCAATTACCAAGGTATGCCAAGTCTGTAACACATAAACAGGCACTAGCTTCTCAATTGCCTCTTTTGACATTTGGGGATCCGAGCCCATCTTAGGAAAGCCGATGTTGTTTCATCTTTGCAGGCCCTTCTTCTTCTTCTTCCACATATTCCCAGGCATCACCATCATCTCGGTTATGCTCCTCGTCCTCAACCTATCAATCGACCATTTACAAAAGATGGCTAATGTTATCATCTTTGCTTACTAACACTAAAATATAAACAAAAACACAATCCAGCGCCAACGATTGCTCAGCAACTTTATCAGAATCCAACATCAAAATGTTTAATGTGACATTCGGGCTCCAATGGTCGGGCTAGGGTGCCCAACCGCACCCTCCCCAGGGCTCTCAGCAAGAGCTCATGGATGCCGCCGCCATTTCTCGGGGAAGTCATCGACCTAGAGGCTGAATAGACGACGGGGGATGGAGACGAGGGTTCCCTTCTCCGTCGCAGAGAACAACTTTCGCATTCTCCGTGTATGCAGACTCCACGAAGGATATGGTGGGGAGTGCGTCGGACGCCTAATAAACCCTACCTTTGGGTTTCAACTTTTCACTGCTCTCGACATTCGACTCTTTGTTATTCACAAAAATAATAATAATGATAAACTAATTCCCGTAATAAAAAAAAAAAAAAAACAATCGAGAGAGGCTTGTACTTTCCAAGAATTTATGCAAAAGATTCAGAAGCTTGCTATTTATTTCCTCAAAAAAATAAATTAATTAAATTTCCAAAAATATTTTTAAAAAACTATACACATTGGCGCCAATTGTGTCACGTGGAATGGCCGGTGTCCACATCCGCAATTTCCAGTCAAAATTGATCAAATCAAAATAAATCAATTGACAAAAAATGAACATATTTATGATTTAATTGACACAATTGAGAGATTTAATACTAAATTGATAAAAAAAAATGCAGTATTTTCTGGATTGTTTTCTCGCTTTTATAAAGGGAGAACGTTGGGTAGTTGCTGCTTGAACCAAGCACAAATCACGACCTCGACTACATGTCTCCGAAGGAACTTTAATGCGAGCTTCTCTCATCAACCATCGAGAGCTACTAGAAAAAGAAAAAAGAAACATAATCAAGAAAAGCTAGACAACACTCAACTGGAACATGTACAAATAAATCACATCATCACATAGAAAACATTTCCAATCGACTAAATATTTCAAGTTATTTATAATTATTAATTAGTAAAATAAAAGAATTACAATTTCCTCTTAAAAAGTATCATTTAGTTAATGCAATTTTTCCCCTGCCTATAGAAGCTTCACCAACAAGTCATTGAGTTTCATGTTTTTCTTTAAAGATACTAACTAGAGCAAAGTTGACAACTAATTATTAGCTCAAGATTGACTAGAGACCACAAAGAATTGTGATTTTGGACATTATACGACATAAAGAAGTAAAATGACATTCAAATAATTAAATAGATACTTCTCTAGAGTCAATCACTGCAATAGGTATAGATACAGAACTCTGAACCTCCAAGCAAATGTCTCCATCATGCTTATCGAGGATGTAGCCTTTCTCATTAGGCACCCCTTGTGGCCTTTCACACAAAATAATGCAAGGACAGCTTGTTAGTAGAATCTTGAGGTATCCAATCAGTTGATGAAAACTGATGACACTTCAACCACAGAAAATAGATTAGTGACTCACCTGCATATGATTCGTGCTTCCCCTGCAGAGAGAAGAAAGACAGATCAATCGACCAATACACTTCATTGAACAGAATAGAGAAACATCCTCGCACTAAATGAATTGTTTTCTCAATCAAGTTGAGGGATCTTCTGATCTGGAAATCCCCTATGAGTAGATAGACGATTAAAAATTGATCTCAAGATTTTTCTCTGGTTTAATACTTGATCTAATTCTTTCATTTCAATCCTAGCGAACATAAGTACAGACTAGTGGTTTGAATGCAAAATGCTTCCACTGATCAATGTAGGACACTTCTAACAAACCAACTTTTCTGTCCAAGTCTCCTTGGAAAACATAATACAAATCAAGTCATTGATGGTGAAATAATGAAATTGTCTGAAAAATCATTTGACTACTATGGAATAGGCACCAGTTTGAAACTTAGAGTTATCATAGAAGCTACAACATCTGTATATATTAGACGCAGTGTATCTCCTTATGTTTCGAATCACATGCTCAAAAAAAAAATTCTATTATCTTTAAGTATAAACGTTATTTGTTAGATATTCTAACATGCCCACAATAAAAGTATCTTTTCGCAAAAGGCTCGAAGTAAAACCAACTAAATGCACGCATGTATATCATTTCTTACCACCACCATCTCTTTTAAGTCCTTCAAGCAAAAAATATTCTAGAGTAGCATAGACATTCTTCTTGTGCACTCCGGCACATGCTCCTTTGAGAATTTTGATTTTCTGGCCACATCTCCAAGATACTCCCTTCCTTTTCATCTGACGATGCACTCTCACAACTAAGATATAAATTTTTATACTAACCAATTGCACCATGGGCAGCAAAGCAAACGAATAATAGGTAAAACTGGAAGTAGTGCGATCAAAGAAGTTCAAAAGATATCAAACATTTTGCGCAAGACAGGAAAAGACTGAATAGCAAGCCACTATCATGTGACATAGCAGAACTTCACCAGTAATCCACCAAATTATGATATATACATCACTTCTACATACCATCGGATGATACACCAAGTTCCTTCTTGTTTCTAGGGTTGATTATGAAAATAGCTTGGTCCTCGCCGTTGTCAACCTCTTCATCATGACGAACATGCATTTGCATAATCCAATTAGAATACTCCTTTTCCAGTTGCAAAGGAGTCAACAACTTCTTTTCTTTGTAGATTTTAGCATTTATTCCTAGATAATGGACAAAAATTCGTTAAGGACTTTGGAGTGAACACCACGTAAGTTCGAGTAGAAGATAGTGGAAATATGGACAAGCATGACCTTTTACTACATCAAGAGGCCTGCCAATTTTTTTAAGAGCACTAGTAAATGGGTTGTTCTGGGCTAGATCTATCTGTCAAGAGAAAGGAGCATTGAGCATCTCTATATGAAAGGTTCCACAAGAAGATGAGCAGTTTTCATTTCTCAAGCAATTTAGATGATGACTATATGTCATTCAACCTATTTTTGGTCCTTTGATTTGATAAAATATAGAAATATTATCTACTAGCTTAAGCTTTCAGAACAATTGATAGTGATCTTAAAAATTGCACATGGTATCAGAGCAAGAGATCCTAATTCCGAATGCTCTATTTGCCTCCAATGAAATTTTTTCATGCTTAATACTCGGCAAAAAAGACCAAGCTAAGGGTGAGGGTGAGTGATAGGATATTAAAATATTAAAACACGCATTTATCTATTAGCTTAAGCTTTTAGAACAGTTGGTGGCACTCTTACAAAATCTCACACAAAAACTCTTTTCCTAAAGCAAACTATTTCGAGTAATGAACCACTTACATAAGATAGACATCTTTTAGTTTCGATGTTTTCCAAAAGTACATTATTTACTTATCAAGCAAAGAGTCAGCTCAACAGATACTAGACAAATGAAGAACCAAAAGAAAAGGAAGTGAAGAAGACCTATATTTGAAATGTTGATCATCAAACTTTTGTCATTTCCCATTAATTGAATTTAAAAAGATTTATTAAATTATTATAAGATGTCCTAGAAAAGGTACTCATCCTAAAATCTACAAACGGCAACTCAAAAACCTTTAAATTTTTGTAAGAACAATATTTTACTGCAAAGGCTTATAGCTACTGTGTATGCATACTTCTAACATCCTCTCCAGCTAGGTAACAGTGATGAGAAAGATTGGAAACATCACTGTCAACTGACAAATAACAAACAAATGATAGCATGTTTTGCCCTGAGATATAACACTTAAAGGAACTAATAAAACACTGAATTCATATGTGCTATTATGACAACATGAAGAGGTCTTAACTTTGATCAAATTATGACAACCACATTCAAAATGATTTTATCCATGAAGAAGGCACATTCCTACCAACACACATCAAGAAATTCCACAAGAATCCCTTTGGCAACATTCAAAATGCTACCATTTATCCATAAAGAAGGTGCATTCCTACCAACATACATCAAGAAATTTCAGAAGAATCTCTATGGAAACACATGAATTAGTTGGAGACATTTTTTATTTTCTATGTTCTTGCTATGGTTTGCACCACTAAAACAGCACACTTTGTTTGGCCTCGCTACGAGAAATCCCTAGTTCATGTTCCGTATGTTTTCAGTAGATCAAAGCATTTGAAAGTCTTAATGTCACGACCCGAACTCCAAGCGCATGCACATCCCCTGTGGCTGATACATTTTTGCAACATGAACTGTTGCCGACCCATTCATTTTACCAAGCATGTGGAAGCATAATCATAAACTCCAAACAACACATAAATGGGATAGCAAACACAAGGTTATACTTTTACAAACCACACATATTTTTACAGCAGTGACTATGTACAGAAGAGTCTAGCACAACATGGTCTACCTCAAAATGAAGAGCTTCTAGGCTATCTACCCTCTAAGCTCCTCATCCATGGGGCCAAGTCTCTACCTACGACCCGGCAGACTCTTCGATAGACTAGGGTGAGTAGTCACCCACTATCCAGATCAAATGGCAGACCCGTCAATATCTAGCAGAAGCTACTGAGGCATCCATACCCCTTGCCTGTAGTCCTTTGCTCCTTGCTTGTCCACCCTCCATTTGGGGACCTGAAAAATTTTAGCCCACTGTGGGGTGAGATCACATCTCAGTGAGTTAATCCCCTAAATCCCAATTAGGAGAAGGGTACACTCTATATGCAACCTAATCACGTTTCTCACAACTCTTTTCATACCAGTCTTTCCCTGCATGTTAGTGTCAATCAAATCATATATCACAGTATCGAGCTCACACATCATATGAATACTTTAACATGAGTATATGCAAGGACATAAATATCAACGTAAGCACATGGATCCTAGTCAATGCAATAGATAACAATCTTCCAGCATAACTGAGCATTGTCTTGCACCGTCGAGCACAACAACACCTATACTTAGATGGCATTCTGATTAGGAGCATTGGTCCAACAACCACTGCAACCGGCATCCGTTGACTTGGGGCATTCCGGAAGGAGCATCATCTAGCCCCAAAAGGCTCGTGATAGATTCTCATGTAGCATATGCACTTTTCCAATTTCACAATTTAACAATTAGTTATGCATCTCAACCATGTCACTAAATAAGCAAATTTTCAACAAACATGTCCTTAAAAACAATCACACGTTACTACCTGATTTAACTGGTGAAACTCTCCAATTGTGCACTTTAGAGTTTAGCGCCAGAAATCAACTCAGATGAACTCGAAAAATTCTCAAACTTGGACATGTGATAGAGAACATATAAAAAAAACAATTTTCATGAAGACACTAAGGCCCAGATCTCTCTGGATTCGGCCCAGTAATTCACTTAACCCAGCACCAAAATCGGGTCTATTTCCAGTGGGTCTGTTTTCCGAAATCAGCTTATTTTGGGGTCTAAAACAGGTTCATTTGATTTGAAATTCGAGTATGTTAAACTAGAGAATATGAAAAAGAACTATTGTGAAGAAACCGTATGGAAATTCGAACCCTAAGGGTCGGTAATGACCCCTAGAATCCTAACAGATCAGGTTTTCCAGTGTAGTCCGATTTTCTATTTAAAGATCACGGAGCTAAAATTATTTTCCTTTCAATTCCCAAAAATCCTGAGAAAATTATATGTTATTATTGAATATGTTTAAAACATTTCTTCAGACGGAAATCACTACAAAATCACAACATATCTCAGTCTATAAAAATAGCAAACCATAACTGTCTAAAAACCAGTTCTAGCGAACATCCCGTCTTTGGCTAAACTGTCCTCTCAAGCACGAATCTTGCTATTTAAACTAAACTAAACTCTTCCATAGCTAATCTAATATTTCTAAACTAACACTGAACTATATTTAACATAATCTAATCCTTTCTTAACTCATTTAAACCCCTAAATAGAGGTATACACCCTCTAATCAAGTTTTAGGAAAACAGCTCACTTAACTAGAATTCCAAAGCTACCAGTGTTGGCTGAGCAACAACGGTCAAGCTGTAAACTCCGAGGACGCTGGAGTGGCTTTCGTTAGCCCGAAACAGGGCTAACAAGTCTTGCTCTCGGCCGGTGGATGTCAAGTAATGCAAGAGCAGCAACTGTAAAAGCTGTGAATTGGACTGAAGAGTTTCCTGCAAACAAAGGAAATGGTGGTGTTGATTTTTGAGGTTCATGGGCTTGCTGGTGGAGATGGTTGCCCAGCTATTAAAGGCCACAACCAAGAAAAATGAAACATGGGGTAGTTAGGTCGAAATTTATGTGGGTCCAGTAACTTTGTAACGTCAAAACATAGCTTTCCTCTGTTTTTTCTTGGCTGCTGGTTTGTCATCTAAGAGGGAGCAAGGGAGACCGAATATCCTAGCATGAAGAAAAAGAAGACAAGACTTTTTATGGCTATGAAAATGAAAGGAAAGAGAAAGGGGTGGGATAAGTGATGCACAATTCCAAAGAAAAGAGAGGGGAGAAGGGACGCACGGATGGGGGGTGAGAGGAAAAAGGGAAAAAGAATTAGGGGGACCACTTTCCTAAATTCCACAAGCATGGTCTTTTTTTCCGTGGAAAAATTGGTTCTTATCCCTCTCATGAGGCCCACCTCGCTTGAACACACTTATCCCTTCTAAATGAAACTCAAATGTCCATCAAATCTCATGCCTTAGGCCTTCATACGAATTTACATCCTTTCTAAGAGGTTTTTTTTTTTCCACTTTCCCATTACACAATATTAGTTAATAAGGACAATTCCTCATTTAAGTCCTTATAATTCCTTCTCCAAATTGCTTTTGATCAGTATTTGTGGGATGGTAGTATCCCTTATAAGTCTTGGCAGTTGCCTAATGAACATTAACCATATTAGTCTTGGCGACTAGAAATGGCAAGAAATTGAGCAAGAAATTTGGGTAGGGATTTGTCCCTAAACCCAATTCACTTGACCCGCATTGAAATAACCCGAGTAGGAATTTGTTCCCATACCCGGTTCACCCGACCCGCTTGTCTGCTCCAATCTGATGGTTGGGCTTGCCCCATTCATGGTTATTGGGCTTCCATTAGTTTGGATGTCCCCAAGACTAATATGGTCAATCTTCATCAAGCAACTACCAAGACTAATAAGGGATACTACCATCCCACCAATACTGATCAAAAGCAATTGTCGTCGACCGTGCCGGTCAAGCAGCAAAGCGGCAACAAGGACACATACAGTCTTCAGAAGGTTAATTAGAACAATCCAAAGGACCTTCTCATTGATATTTATGACTCTAGCCTTCTCCAATATTTGTGGTGTGTATATGAGCGAGCGGGGTAATTCTGGCATGGCACATAACACAATGGCCAGTAACGTCAATGACATTATTCCCTCCCAAAACATGACACACCACCCGTGCAATGGGCTCATGGTCAATAATTATCGAGCCACAACGTACACCTTCGAATCATTAGCAACTCTCGATTGTCGTAAAAATATCTAGGTTTCAATTACGAGCACAGGGTATCAAATCGACACAAAAATCGATTTTAGTGCCGATCGATGGGGATTTTGTAATTAGATGAAATCACCCATGCCTAATTATATATCTCAGTTGAATCGCTATTTTCGATTTCTAATAGATTTTCGACTGTGCTGCCCTTGCAAACTAACACGACCGAGCAGTCGATTCGTGGTCAAATTCTCAAGCATGTTGCATTAAAATCCCTTACTGACTTCCCCAACTAGTTTGGTTATCTCATGAGTGATCAGCTCAGAGAATAGCACTATAGACATGTCGATGAAAAGCCTGATTTATTCAATTGAAAATAGAAGTAGAAAATCAAACTGTCACACTTAAGTATTCTAAGAAAGCCTAAAGGCCCATGAATAGGTAGTAGAGTTCCCCTCACCTTGGAAGGTGTTGGAGAAAATCCAACATCTATCTCTACATCATCAAAATATAAGACATATCATGATGTATAGAATTAAAGAAAATGCAGTCCCATTAGATAAGAAAGGTCCTAATAATCAGTGGTAACCATACCAATATAATATTTAGCTCTAAAGAAAGATCTCCTAAATAAGTGAGCTTTATCTCCTTTCTTATGTCTCTCCATGATAGGAAGCAAACCTTGTAGTAGAAAGCAATTGTGAGGACATTAGTTACCCCAGTTAAAGAGAGACAGTGGAAGCATCAAACACTTGACAATGATGCTCGATTTAACCCAAAATTTTCAATTAGATCAAGTTTATCATATAGGACCTTCTCAATGTGCACATGAAATTTTTATAAGATAAGCCACAATATGTTTAGTATTTGTGTTTTCTTATGAATCTTGTCAGAAATTCCTTCATTTTGGAATAAATCTTAAGTTGGATGATATTTCACAAGATATGAAACGAAGATTACAAAAAACCTTGACTGTTAATACAGCGAAAATCAAGAAAAATACATGTATAAGCATGTTTCCCACAAAACGGGTCTTATTAGCTGACTCACAAGCTTGAAGAAGATTATGTCAACATTTGCATATATGCACTAAAAGGGAGGACAAGAAATGATCAAAATGCAATTGACGTGGGCAAAGATATGAAACAAGAAAAGTTCATTTGGGTGGTTGTCATAGACCAAATGGGTCGCCACGGGCATTTGCTGGATGTACAAGAACATCGACATTGACTTACAAGTTTTGGCAAGATTGCCTACCAAGGAAAGTGGTAGAGCATGATTTGGTGGGGTTACCATTTGAAAAATTTACTAGAGTTGATAACATGAGTTGCGCTGAAGCCATTTCACCATTGTTCTAACATGCAATGCGCACAACCGGTTACACGATGTCTTCTATTCCCAGCCCAGTAGCCACAACATAGAAGTAAGAAAAATGGTCTCATCAAACCTATAAACCAGCCTAGCCAAAAATTAAAAAAAAACTTATAAACTAGCCTAAGAAGTCATACTTAATACTAGCTTTAAACATGACCGGGTTTGCTTAAAATTCATGTAAGGAATGAGCAACTATTTGACCTTTCATATTAGGGCAACTAGAGGCGAGAAATATGGATCACACAAACTCCATCTGTTGAATATTTTAATCAGACTTTTTTGCAGAATGCTTGCTTTCTTGATGTATCCATTAATTAGCAATCGCAGTCATAGTCGTCCAACTTCCAATAGGATAACCATGGGCCAGGTGTCTAAACCTCGCTTCTTAGATGGTTTGGGGGAAATGGATTATGCAAGACTACTGGGCCACTAGATTATATAGCAACAAAAGAGAGATTTAAATATCCATCTGTTAACTGGGGCCTGTATCCAAAAGGATGAAGGCTTGAAGATGTGTGATCAATAACAATGTAAGCTGTACTATTTTGGAGTAGCATAAGTTTTAAGGACCGTTAAATGTGCTATCGCTTCTAGGCATTTAAGTCCCCATCTCACTATCCTTATCTTATGTAATGCAAGGGAGATGCTAGGGCTTTTTTTTTCATTAGCTTTTCTAAGTTTGATTATAATATCCAAAAAGATCCACAACTCACCCAGCGAGCATCTGGAAGCAGTCGGCCAAGACATCGGATTGACACTCGACTGAAAGATTCATAGGTTTCACCCAGTCTGCATCCATTAGCTTCTAACTTCTCTAAGATTCTCTCAATGTTTTCCTTCCCCTGGAGTACTTATATTAAGAACTTCTTCCGCAATAAACTGAAAAGAAAATAAACTATAAGAATATACTGCCATACCTGAACAACAAGAAAGCAGATACACTTCAGGAAGGCATTAGCCTCGTGAATTGCTATGGAACTTGAAAAGTATTGCAGCATTTTATATTAGAGAAAAGCACAATCTAAGTGACATTCTTAGGTAAAACTAGTGCTAAGAGCATTGATGCCAACAAATGAAAGAAGGGCCTAAGAACGATAAAAGGTGGACAACCTCAAATAAAAGATGATATAACTCTGTCTCCTCTTCTATAAAGAATGGGACAGAAAACTACAGATACTTACTGAGTTTTTTATTTGAGTCAGTGTCCTCTGTGATCAAAAAATGGACTTGAATTATAAAATCAGGACCATTGCATGAATGCAAGTTGGTAATTGCAACCTCCTCTCCTTCAATTTCAACTAAATCAATACCATTAACTTGACAAAGCACAAACTTATTTCATGGTGCAAAAAGCTTACTTTGAGATCCCACTAAGCAATAATGGGTACTATTTTTTCAACAAAGCATACTGTTATACTTTAGCTAGTACGTCCATAATGGGGTGCGATTGGACCACACCATTTGGACTTGATATGCTACGATGGAAAGACACCCTTTTGAAAGGATATGAAGAATGTCGTATATAAGTCTTTTGTAGACACCCGTTGGCACCCGTTGGCAAAGCATACGATCAAAAAATCCTCTCATTTGTTCGTTCCATTTCCATTAAAGGGATAAGGCATTCTATTTCACTTTTACAAGAACAATTTGCATTTATGCCGTGAAAATTGGGTGCTTTCCTCGTGATTGCATCCAGACCAACGTGGAGTAATTTCGCTCGTGATTTGTTCACAATTCAACGTTAGTTCCGGGGTTAATTGCTGTTTGCGCATCAGAATCGGGTAAGTCGTCTTCCACTGACATGAATTCCAACATTGGTATCAGAGCCCGGTCATGATTTTTGCCTTGTTTTTCATTGAATTTTCTCATTTACCATTTGATACCGAGATCAAGAGTATGATATCTACACTAGTTGGATGTTTATTAATCGAAATTGATATGTGAATCGTCGAAAAATCGAACCAAAGCGAAGAACGGGTTCGGGATCGCGTGCATCCGTGCGATCTTCGCCAATTTTCGAAATAATTTTTTGGCTAAAATCAACTTTTGAATATACACAGTGAAAGTACTCCTCGTGACGAGTCCGACGGTGGTTCGAGCGCAACCAGAGGAGGCCGGACGCGCCCACACACGCGGCCAGAAGCTGTTGCACGTGGGATCCACACGCCGGACGTGCTAGGACTCCAGCAAATAGGCACGTGACGTCACGCGTTGACATCAGCGAACCGACACGTGAGCGTCATGCATGTGTCAGCGAAGCGACGCGTGACATCACAGATGACGTCATCCAACAGTCGATAACTACTTGACTCGTTGACCCGACCCAACCCGTTGACCCGACCCAACTGAACTCGTTGACCGTTGACCGGTCAGTGGTCGGACCGGTCAGCAGTCGAACCGGCTAGGAGCCCTTGGGCTCGCTGGCGCGTGCGCCACACATGCCACGCACTCAAGCGGCACATGTGGGCACGTGCGAGTTCTGATTGGAGCGTGGTTGGTGGCGTTTGGTTCATATGAATGTTCTCTTCACTGTAGTATAATTATTTTATACTTTTGAATATTATAAATATATGAAAATGCATAGGAAACCCTATGTACACGTATTTTTTGGGGTTTAATGCATAGTTTATTCATTCGTAGCTTGTATTTTCTTGTGGTTTAGGAAATACATTAGCTAGCTTTTGTAGAGCTTGGTTCGATGATATCATGTATATAGTTTGATATACTTGCAATTTTCTAGTTGCTAGAAAATTCAAACAATGGTAGGAAATCCATTACATGTTGAATTGCGATTTCGATTATAGTTGAAGCATGATTGTTATTTATACCTTGGTTATTATCATGCTATATTTTTGTGTTAAAGAAAAATGTAGAAATTACATAAGATCATGTAATTGTTTTTCCTAGTGGGAGTTCGTAGGTTGGTAGAATTGGAGGGAGTTCTCACCTATAACTTAAAATTTGTGCAAATTAAACTAATTAATGATAATAGAACAATTGTACATATAAATTGATTGGGAACATAGTGTCTTTTGTTGAATTATCATTAATTTAGTTTGTCTTTGCTACAAATTAAATATGTGTGTTACTTTGTAAAGTGTGCTAGTATTGATTATGCGTTTATTATGTCAATGTGTTATAGTAATTGATTATGGCTTCGGCATCCAAGACCATTGTGGTTGACCTCAATAAGGGTGATAAGCTGAACGGTGACAATTATGATATTTGGCACCGAAAGGTTCAATACATCATTGAGGAGCAAGAGGTTTTGGAAACCCTCAACCACACCATGGATGAACCTGAGCATGGAACTTCAGCTCAACACAGGAAAGATCTAGAAGCTTATCAAGCTTGGAAAAAGAAAAATAGCATTACTCGCATCATGTTACTAAGCTGTATGCAAGATGATCTTATGTGTGAGTTTGAAAGTTATGATAAAGCTCAAGCTATGTGGGTTGCCTTGAAAGATAAGTTTGGGGGTACATCTGCCACTAAGCTGAGGAGGCTCACCATCAAGTTTGACACATTTCGAAAGCGCCCAAATATAACGATGAGGCAACATCTTCGGGAGATGTCAAACATGATCCGTGAGTTGAAGTCGATAGGTCACTCCCTTACTGATGAACAGCAAGCTCAGACTGTTATAAGGTCTCTTCCTAACAATTTGGAGCATATGAAGATCAATATGACGCATAATGAGAACATTGTCCCTTTTGATGATGTTGCATGTCATTTGGAATTAAAGGATGAGCACCTAGAGGCTATAAGATCCTCTACCCATGCTTATGTTGCTGAATCGAGTTCGCGCAAGGCTTCGGGCTTCATGCACAAAATGAATTCTCAAAACAACAAAGGGAAGAAGACTGATCAGGCACCAAAAAGGGCTAAAACCTTCCAACGCAAGAAGCATGGTGGGAAGAAGGACAAGGCCAAGATGGAGTGCTACAATTGTGGCAAGATGGTTCACTTTACTTGTGAATACACTGAGCCGAAAAAGGTATCATATTACTCCATTACTTTGAGTAATGCTTTTATTTCTAGTACTGTAATGCTTGCTGAATCTCATCCAATATCGATTGTAGACTCAGGAGCAACAGACCACGTAGCTAAAGACCAAGAAACATTTATGGAATATCGTTGGATACAACCTGGAAGAAGATAGATAATAACTCAAGAGTTGAAGTGAAGGGTATCGGCATATGTAAATTAATCTTACATGGTGTTCGAAACATATTCCTACATGATGTCCTTTATACTCTAGATATTTGACGAAACTTGGTCTCTGTAATTGTTCTTCTTAGCTTAGGTTATGTTTTGAATTTCCATGGTGATTGTGTTGACATTTTGTATGGAACAGTTTATTATGGTTTAGGTCATGTATCGAATAATTTTATGGTGTTAGACATTGACTATAATCAGTACAATGTTAATATCGATGGTTGTTTTTCTAATTGCATCTTCTAGTAATGTTGAGATTGATGCAAGTACTTGGCATGCTAGATTAGGTCACATTGGATTGCAAAGAATGCAAATATTAACTAGAAAAAGCCTTTTAGGGTCACTCATTAATGTTAGTCTATCCGTATGTGAACATTGTCTAGCGGGAAAAGCAACTAGAAAACCATTTGGTAAAAGGACTAGAGCTGAATTTCCATTGCATCTCATACATTCTGACATTTGTGGTCCATTGAATGTGAGGGCAAGGCATGGAGTCTCATATTTTATCACTTTCGTAAATAACTTCACACATTTCGGTTATATCTTTCTGATCCCTCATAAGTCATAAGCATTAGACTGCTTTAGATAATATATAGTGATGGTAAAGAATCAATTGAACAAAACAATAAAGGCATTGAGAACCGATCGTGGACGTGAGTATTTATCGGAGCAATTCAAGGCTCTTTGTGATGAAAATGGAATTGTATGACAATTGACTATTCCCGGTATTCCACAACAAAATGGGATAGCTGAGAGAAGGAATAGAACCCTATTGAAAATGGTTAGGTCTATGATGGAGCAAGCAAATTTACCTATCTCCTATTGGGGAGATGCGTTATTGACTGCTGCCTATATGCTTAACCGAATGCCCTCAAAATCGGTCACTTCCACCCCTTATGAATTATGGACTGGTAGGAAACCAAACTTGAGTAGTCTACGTCTATGGGAATGTGCAGCTTATATTCATAATTCTTCCCATAAATATGGCAAATTAGGTCCTAGAGGGAAGAAATGTATCTTTATAAGATATTCTGAACACTCCAAATGGTACGTGTTCATAAGTGAACAAGTCGATGGAAGTGTGACCGAAATGGAGTCACGAGATGTCACGTTCTTGGAGATATGATTTTCCTAATAGAGGTGAGATTGATAAGGACTTCCAATTATATGAGATGGAAGATCTTGATAACACACACTGATGTTGTAGAAGGAAATGAAAATTTACCTCAACATGCAAGACCTAGTGGGAGTGTTGCATCGCCTAACGAATTGAATTCAAGAGAAATTCAATTGCGTAAAAGTAATCGTAAAAGTATTCCTCGTCATCATTTTAAAATTGAAGGGGAAGCATTTATGATTGCTTAGAATGATGATGCTAAGCCTAAGACTGTTCAAGAGGCTCTCTCATCCTCTGATATGGAAGAATGGAGAAAAGCTTTGGAAGATAAGATGGAGTCAATGAGGACAAACCATGTCTAGGACTTGGTTGATCTACCACCCAATCATAAGGCCATTGGAAATAAATGGGTCTTCAAGATTAAGCGAAGGGCGGATGGATCCATTAAAAAGTATAAGGCTCGCTTTAGCGAAAGGTTATACTCAATAAGAGAGTATAAATTATGAGGAAACATTTTCACCAATTGGAAGGTTTGCCTCAATACGCCTTATTCTAGTCATCATTGTACATTTGAACCTTGAATTACATCAGATGGATATAAAGACGGCATTTCTCAATGAAGACTTAGATGAGGAAATCTATATGAAACAACCAATAGATTTCATAGCTAAAGGTCAAGAGCATAAAGTTTGCAAATTTCATCACTTAATATATGCCCCTAAGCAATCATCTAGATAGTGATATCTTCATTTTCATCGAGCTATAACCACTTTTGGTTTCACGATGATCGAGGGAGATCACTGTGTATATGTCAAGCGGTCCATAGATAAATTTGTGATTTTATCACTTTATATGGACAATATTCTGTTGGCTCAAAATGACAAGGTTTTGGTTATCCTCCAATTGTGAAATGAAGGACATAGGAGAAGCTGCTTATATATTAGGAGTTAAGATCGAAAGAGATTGATCAAGGAAACTCCTTACTTTATCACAAGAGTCTTATATTATGAAAATTCTTGAGCGTTTCAATATACAGCATTGTAATCCCATTGATACCCCTGTCGTGCAAGGTGAAGGCCTCAGTACTGAGATGTGTCTTAAGATTCCAGAAGAAATTAAAGTGATGAAAATTCTTCCTTACACTAGTGCGGTCAGAAGTTTGATGTACGCTATGATATGTACTTGACCCGACATATGTTATGCCATGGGATTGATGAGCCGATATCAATCAAATCTCAGTCAAGCACACTAGAAAGCAGTCAAGAGAATCCTGAGATACTTGAAGGGCACTGTGGCACCCCGAACCACCTTAGGTCACCACAGGAACCTAATGTTACACCTAATGGAGCACTAGTTACATCTCCTAGAAGAAGTGTCGTACATTATAGACATTTTTTTTTTTAAAACGGTCCCAGTGCAACTCATTAGCAGAAGCAAAATATAATATCGCAATCTCCCCCTCCAACAACCATGATACAATTGCACACCACTAAACATCATAAGAAAAGATAAAGCCACGACACTTTATTTACATATTTTTCAAGATGGGTTTCCTTGGGTCGGTACATCAAAAGAAAGGCCGGGACATGAAGCCACACTCGGCCATAAACCCAAAAAGAAACACTCAACCCACTACTCTAACGTGCAAGATCCCCCATCACTAGTGTCGGCTAATCATCCCAAAAAGTTTCAGCTCCTACTTCTCACACACGGGCCCTCACACCCATCCTGGTGCATTAGGCGGTGGCAGCGGCAACATCCCACGTATCACTCCGTCTTGACAAACATGGATGGATATGAACTCCTAAATGACAGGGCCCTCAGCCAGGCCCACGTCGTATATCACTAAGGCACGCACTCGAATAAATGTCAGTCCAGGAATGGTGGGACAGTCGATCTCCACACACTCGACCTCTACATCTGAAGAAAGGCCGTAAAATACGCCCCGCGTGACAGCAGGGAGCAACATCCTACTAATCTAAAATGTTGGTCCCCGTAGGGGTGAGTACAACCACTCAGCAGGTAAAAGACCAATAAACCACTCAATGCATCATGCCATACAATCATCACAATCATAGCATCACATGTCATTAAGGCATCCATGCACAACTTACCTTGGTATCATGCACATGTCATCATACCTCATGTACATACATCATCATATAGTCATCACCATCATATCATGTACTTACCATCATCATGTCACATGTATCATCATCTTTACCATGCATCCATGCGTATAACATCATCATCATATCACTTTTTTTAACATGTACCATCATCATTACCGTGCATCCATGCATGTAACATCAACATCATGTCATCATATCACATGTACCATCATCATTACCATGCATCCATGCATGTAACATCATCATCATATCACATGTACCATCATCATTACCATGCATCTATGCATGTAACATCATCATCATGTCATGCATATATCCTCATCATCATGTCATGCATATATCATCATGCATAATTCAATTTCAATTTCATTTTGGACCGCCACATTTCTCTTTCCCGGGACCAATGTTTGCATCCTACATGTATCCAAGATACAATCAAACCATCCGGCTCCCCCACTCTCCGGCATCTCGTATTCCAACTGGCATCACAAGGACGCTCCGGCATTCAACCATTTAAGGCCATCGGGCAACCGGCCGTACCCTTCTAGCCAGGCATCTCACACCAAAACTAGCATCGCGAGGTATCCCTCGACACAATACTTGCCGAGCTTCCGGCTCCCCCACTCTTCGGGCATCTTGACACCTCTCAGTACTCCCGAGGCCCTCCGGTATCCGGCCATTCATGACCACTGGGCAACCGGCTGTACCCTTCTAGCCAGGCATCCCGACACTCCCGGGGCATCATCAACTCACACCTCCGATGGCCTTCTCATTTGTCTCAATTCTCATCTTCAATTATAGTTCAATTTTTAACATGGCATGTGATGTGATGGCAATCAAGATCATCTTCATCCTTTGAATGCATACATGCATCTCAAATCATCATCATACATGTAGCAAGACACAACCATCCATAACAATATAATTCATGGAGTCCATGCAATTTAGAATAGTCCATATTTCATGCCTTTTTGATGTTTACAAAAATTCCCGCATATACCATTTTAGAAAGCATTTAAATTAAATACCCATATGCTTCTCAAAAATCATAAAATCAAGGCATGTGATAGACAAGACAATAAGATAATAATTTCATGAAAAACACATGCCCAATAGAGTTCCACACAAAAGATATACTTCACATAACTACAGCATGCAATTTCGGATAGAAACAGAATGTGCAGTTTCTGAAATAATTCGATTAAAATACCCGAACGACCTCCGAAAATTATGAAATTTTACCAGGTTATATTCAAGACACTAAAGTAGATTTTTCATGAAGACATCTAGGCCAGATTCGCTCTAGATAATTTTCTATAGTCATCCGAAGCTTCTGGTTCTAGCACCGAAACGTCCAGAATAGCTATTTCCGAAATATCGAGTTTTCACCCACTTATTATTCTTAGTTTCATCTGAAATTTGGATATGTTTTACTTCAAGAGGTCCCCTACAACTTTCATTAAGGATCTAAGCCAAATTTTCAAAGAATAGTCATCATATGGGTCCATGAAATCTCGGGTGTCCTATACCGTGTTTCCAGATTAACCCTCTTCAAGAGTAAGTCGATTCACTAGGCTACACTTGCTCATTTTACTTCAAATTTGAGTATGTTAGTCTTTAGGATGTTCTCTGCAAGTTTCATGAAAAATTCAACGAGAGATTCTTAGTAGAAATCGACATGCAACCCACAAAACTACCAAAAGGTCAGCAAAACAGTTCCAGATCTAGAGTCTTCGTAGAATGAGGGTTTGACCCCTTAAATATCCATCATTTTGTCCCAAATTTTAGTATGTTGTATTTTAAGATGTTGGTTACAACTTTCATGAAGGAATAAAAGTCAAAATCCAACTCGAAACATGCATGCAAGCCTTCACAAGATTCTGGGTCGGGCGGTTAACACGAAATCAGCAAGCATTCTCAAGAACAAGCCAAATTCTAGCTTCGGTTTTACCTACCCTAACATCCAAAATCTACCACCAACAAATCACACATGCAAGACACACATGCAAGAGTGGAAATCGATCCCAACTTGCCTCTAGAACCAAGCGAATGACAGCAAAAGGGACGGCACACCGGCGACGGATGGACAGCGTGCGGGCGGCGACGGGCGAGCTTCTCCTCCTCCTCGGTTCCTCTCTCTCGCAACTCCCTCTCTCTCTCTCTCTCTTTGGCTTGGCCGAATACCACTAACCGGCCACCCTCTCTCTCTCTTTCCCCTTTTATTTCCCCAAAACTCAATCATTGGCAATGATTATTTGCCTCCCTCAATGGCCAATGCATGCAATCCTCTTTATGCCACTTGGCCAAGCTCATGCAAGATGGGCTTGGGCTTGGAAGAAGTGGGCCAGCCACTCCTCCCCCCCTTGGTCGACGGTCACACTCCCTTGGGCTTCAATTGGGCCGGCCATTTGGCCCACCAAGAGCTCAAGCCATTGGGCCTAAGGCCCAACCTAATTAAACCCACAATTTCACTTTCAATTATTCATCTTTAATTCTTTCTTTTATAGAATTCAAATTTTAAATTTCACATAGCCAAGAATAAATCATTCTCATTAATTTATCCTATAATACTAATTTAAAAACTCATGAACACAAGCCTATATCACTTAGTCTTAATTTTATTACCTAATTATGGGCTTTAATACACCTTAGAGCTTGTCTTGAATTTTTGGGATGCCACAGGCACCATGGACTATTGACTTTGTTACCAAGGGAATGATTTATGCCTATTAGGCTATTCAGATGTCGATTGGGGTGGAGACCTGGATGAGCGTAAATCGACTTCTAGATAAGCATTCTTGCTCAATGGAGGTGCAATTTCTTGGAATAGCAAGAAACAGACATGCAAAGCCTTATCTACGATGGAGACAGAATTTATTGCATGTTCTGCCGCAGTGCAAGAAGCAATATGGCTAAAACGTTTTTTAGAAAATTTAGCCACTGTCACTGAGGTTCCAAGACCGATGATAGTTTGTTGCGATAGTCAAGTAGCCATTGCCTATGTAAAGTATCCCAAGTATCATGGAAGGACAAAGCACATTGACAAAAAAGAATAACTTCATGAGAGATATAATAGTGCAGAAAGAAGTGATCCTACAATATATTTCAACCAATAGAATGGTTGTTGATCCATTTACAAAGGCTATTCCTAGAAACATATTCTTGACCCATAGGATGTCATTAGGATTACGTAGAATGTGATATGTGTTATTGTAAATGATCATTGGTTTATGTATTTGTGAACATATGTATTGTACTTTTTTGTTTATTAGTGACTTGATGTTTTTATCAATAAGTACGAATGCAGTATGAGACTAGCACTACACACATATATTATTCAAAAGTATGTCAGTAGGCAATGATTAGCTCACTCATACGAGCAATCGCCTCAAGTGTTTTAGATAGCATGTTGAGATGAGACGTTATGTATAAATAAATGCCGAAGAGCAAGTCTAGTACATAAAATATGTCGCCTTGATTGGAGTCAAAATGAGGTCTGTGATTTGTTTATAATAAGACCGAACATGATACTCCAACAATCATGTATGCCTGCAAGATGCTGGATGCGAGTACTTAATTTGGCGCTATAGAAAGCGAGCTGATATAGCACTCAGGCTAAACATTAGTACGTGAGGAGCACATGACTATGTTTAGGCTAAGATCCGTATAGTGGATATATTTGATAAATGACATGCGCTCTTAGGCTACGTTTGGTCATCCGGATTTCTAATCAAGATAGAACTGGATAGAATAGGATATGAAATCCTATAACTTTTTTATATCCTATTAATTGTTTGGTGAATCACAGTATTAAAATCGGATATGTTCACATCATATCGGGTATATTTTTTTTTTAATCATTATAAATGAACCTAAATTCATAAATGAAGATGGTGAAAATCTCTCGTAACACTATTCCTTAATTTATTTTTATTTTATTTTTCCTCTTTTATATTATTTTACTTATTATTTCTTTTTTCCCCTTTCATCGCTCTTTAATAAAATCTTATCAAATAATAAACCGTACTAACATACTTAAAATACAAAAATACCTAAAATATATAATAAATATAAATATTTAACATATAAATTGAATGTTTGTTATAAGATAGAATTAAAGTTGAATTAATAAATTAAAATAGGATTAATTAAAAATATTTTTTTATTTTTTATTTTTATTTTTAATTTCTTAAATTAGATTTCGAATATTATTTATATTAAAATATAATTTCATTTTTTTATTTTAATAAGTTAATTATTCGAGAAAAATAACTTTCCTATTATAAACATTAGAAATCCTATCCACCTTTATCCCACCTCTCCCATAGGATAATTTTATCCTGTCTATATTCCCCTTAAATTCGACTTTATCCTATCCTGAGTGAGCATCAAACGTAGGATAGGATAAATCATATCCTATCCCGAATTTTATCCCGACTACTAAACGCAGCCTTATAGAAAGAGAAATCCACTATAGCATGTAATTCATACTACATGTGCATTATACGACCGACAAGAGAAGGTGAGTAAAATTATCCCTATTTACTCATCGTGTGAGCCCTTGAGGTAATTTATAATTTACCTCAATTTCGTGCCCTATGTTACTTCTAACTATGTTTTCAAAGTGAAAGATCAATGTTACTACTTTAGCATGTTACCAACGATCATAAATAGATATGGCCTTATGGGATGTGTCTAGGAAAGTAGTTGTTCTAAAATGAAGAGAGACATGAGTGCGAAGGAAGACTATTGTTGTTTTACATCTATCACATGTATTTACTAGTCGACCAATTATATCGCCCTCTGTGGTTACGGATGTTATTGTAATACATTGTGTTTTTTAGGATAGTCAAGTATAGCCTCTAAGGGATAGGTATACTTTGACTAATGTAACAAAATATGTCTAGGGCACTGTGAGACATTGATTGTTTATTTCTTTTCGGGGTTATAGCCATTATGTCATCCTTATCATGTGCATAATTTGAGCTCCCAAGTGCAGGTGTACTCACTAGTCGCACGGCTTATTTGTCATTATGAATTATTTTGTAAAATTGATGAATGTTAAATGCTTTATATTCTTGATAGAGCGATATCAAGCCCATCATGTCCGAGTGGGAGATGTTGTACTTTAGCTAGTACGTCCATGATGGGGTGTGATTAGACCACACCATTTAGACTTGATATGCTACAATGGAAAGACACCATTTTGAAAGGGTATGAAGGGTGTCGTACATAAGTCTTTTGTAGACACACGTTGGCACCCGTTGGTAGAGCATACGATCAAAAAATCCTCTCATTTGTTCGTTCGATTTCCATCAAAGGGATAAGGCGTTCTATTTCACTTTTACAAGAACAATTTGCATTTACGCCGACATGAATTCCAACACATACACTATGACACACTCATATCATAAGCGTCTAAATAGAAAACCTTCTCAAATTAGTTTATATATTTGCAGCCAGGCATAGCAAGAACATGAAATTCGAAATTGTTCGTAAATCTAAACAACATAGTTACATAGTTGGATTGTGCCTTTTCTATCCCAATATTAAGAATGTACAAAACTACCTATTCATGGTGGACAAAAAAGACAAATGCAATAACGGGTACTATTTTTTCTGCAAACCATACACTATAAATAGCAAACATTCTCAAATTACTTAATATATTTGTAGGCATAGCAAGAACAAGGAAATCTGAAATTATTTGTAAATCTGAACAACATAGTTACATAGCTTAATTGAGGCCAGCTAAAAAGCAACTACCAACTCAGCACAAAACTCTGCTACACTACTTTGATAAAATCACGCCCAACACATTCTTTCTGGTTGTCCCATCCTACTAGGACCACTCTTGACCAGATATCCCCGTTGGCTATACTCCAAACAATTTTCTTGTCCCAGGAAAGATATAGGACCGATCTCCATCATCACATCCGAAAACAACATGATCTATTTGACTCGGTGGTGACCTGACTACCCCACCCTTCCTATTGGGTGGAATAGAATACTTTTCTCTCGACCTCGAGTCTTTTCCCCGACCGATTTCCATTTCTCGATCGAACTGGATATATACCGGACTCGGATGCAACAGCTCGTTCCCAAATCATATCTCCACATTGGACTTCAACAGGTGTAGCAACAACAGCAATTGCGGCACTGACAACAGTAGTGATAGCAACAACAGCGGCGGCTCGATCCTGAGCTTGCTGGCTCAACCAGATCCAAGGACACTAGAGCTTGAACGATCCCGTCAAACTTAGGATCGCTCGGTGCTGCTACACTAGTACCAACCTACAACGGTACTCTTACACTCACGTTGGTCTAAGCCAATGCTCAAGCTCAACCACCTCGGGCACCGATTCTCGTCAGTGTTCTACCCTGAGTCACAGAGGTTACAACCCTCTTACCAAGAGTCCTCAGCTCATGCTCGCTCATGATTTAGTCTTTACACTGAAACCTGTCTTCCAAATCCACACTAGATTAGAAGATGAGCGATCCACACAAGACAAACAAGTCTAACATCCAGCTAACACAAACATGCACCAACATGAATTTAAAGGCCTTTCTTACTACTCTCCCAAGACTCATCGCTCCTTATCACTCCAATCTTGAACTTCACTCTGATACCACAAAAAGGGGATGTCACGCCCTGATCCTCAGGCACGCACACATCCTTTTACTCAGTTGATTTTATAATATGATATCCCAGGACTATGTATCACCGACCCTTTCACTTTTAATAGCACATGCGGAAGCAGTTATAAATCCCTAGACAATAAAACAATGGGATAAAAAAGCAATGCCATATTTTTCATATTGAAATCCACAATTATACTTTTATACATAGCATAACTCAAAGTCTATTCACAAGACTTTTCATAACATTCTAGTCACACTCTATATACACAACACAAGGTTCACAAAAAAGGATGGGATCTCAATCCTCATTTAGGTCGTACTCAGGATCATCCTAATCCTCTTATGCCTCTTCTTCACTAAGCTCACATCCTTCAAGCTCTTCATCTTTTTTTGGCTCATCGTCCTCTTCTGGTTCCTCCTCCACAGGCTCATCTACGGGCCTAAAATGTTGTCCCACAGCCGGGATGAGACAACATCTCAGCAACTTCTACTCCACTAAGACTCAATTAGGAAACTAATACACTAACCGGACTGCCTATGCACACAAGAGTCAGAGGACTTACCTTAATCTCAGATTCCACCTACATATTAGCACAGTTCAATAAGCACCGAAGCAATCACATCACAGATTGATATCTCGATCAATTGACCTCGTCGATTTCAAGTAAATCGAACCATTCCTCGGTCATTTCAATTCAATCAATCAATTCACAACAAATAGATCAAATCATATTGGTGATTCCATCTATACTCGATAATTATTCTCAACGTTCCAATTCAACATTCCTACTCAAAAATAGACTCAAGGCTCTAGAGGTGATCCAACACGAAGTCTTGTCAACGTGCGGTACTTAGTCCTTGGCCACAAATAACAATAGTATAAGGCACTAGAGGTAACTCACATGAAATCTCGCTATCATGTAATACTTAGTCCTTTACTACAAAAAGCAATAGTATAAGGCGCTAGAGGTAACTCACACGAGACATTACTATTATGTAGCACTTAGCCCTTCACTATGCATGACAATACTGCAAGGCACTAGAGATAATTCCCATGCGACTCAGGTCGCCATGTAACACTTAGCCCTTAATTATAATAGGCAATGGTATAAGGCGCTAGAGGTGACTCACATGAAGTCTTCTACTCGTGAAGTACTTAGTCATTTACCTACTCATGACCCATTGGCTTCCCTCAGCACAACACACATCACATCAACTTCCAATAATCATCTTGCTTCAACTATAAACCAACACACGGTTAATCCCTCACGGCCCAATGACATTGTGCCTCGCGCTTAAATTCCTCAATTAAAGTAATGTCTTGGCCTAATTTCTTCGTATTAAAAAATATCCAATAAGATATCGTGCATGGGCACATGGCTAGCCTTAGCCAAAATATACTATTTTCCTTTCCATAACTCCCACATTTTCTGTAATCCACTCAAATATTTTTGGCATTATCAACCGATGCCCGGTTATTTTTCAATTGATAACCAAAGATTATTCAGTTAAAGAATAATTCTCAATTTCACAAATAATTTAATTCAACACAAAATAAAGCTCAATTAAATAAACGGACTGCACCACGACAATTAGCATAAAATTCCGATCGTTGGCTATCCCTACCTAATTTTCAGAAAATAAATAATTAATTAAATAATTTCAAAAAGTAATAAATAAATACGATAAATCCAATTTATGCCCGTAATGCCTAATTGGAAGCCAAATCGAATCGGGAAAAATCCCAAGATGCATTCTATTCTCGAGCTAATTACACTAACCATCTAATTAATATGCAATTAACTACTAATCACTAATTGATTCTAATCTAACCACCTAATTACACTTAATTAAATCTAATCAACCCTTAAGCATAATTAGTATACTAAGCAAGGATTAGTGAGATTACTCACCAGAATTTAGCGCAAAACGTATCAATCCGACGGGGACGACACGAGGATCGATTCTTCCCAAAGTAAGTCGCGGGTTCGGGGCCCAGAAATGGCCCAAAACAACCCACGAACCTGCTGGAAAACCACTCGGTGGGTTGCTATTCTTGGCTGTCCGGGGCTGGTCCGGTGGCTAAGAGGTCGAGGCAAGGCCGGTGGAGGGCAAAGGGAGCTCCAGTGAGGCCGAACGATGGTCGGAGGTGGTCAAGCAGCAGGTTGAGGTGGCCAAACGGGGCTAGACAAAGGCGGACGGAGTTGAATGGCGACCTAATTGATGTGAGGGGAAAGACAGCAGCTCGGTGGTGGTGGTGGATGCATGAACAACGGAACGGCGGCGTGCGGTGGAGTAGACGACGGTCCAACGTGGTTGCGGCTCCTTCGGCGACGCGGTTGCGCTTTTGCTTTGTTTCGCTGGTCTTCACACGAATAGAGAGGAAGAGATGGAGAGCATCGACAGCGGCTGAGGGGAGTGAGGGAGAGAAGGAGGGCGAGCAGTGAGCGGCGAGGCGACGCACGGCGGGGAACGGTGGCGATGTTCGGGCGTGCGGCGACGGCGGCTCCGGTTTTCTTCTCTCAATGCTACTCCCGCATCTATCTTCATTGGTTCGAACGGTGAGGGGGAGAGAGAGTGTACCGAGAGAGAGAGAGAGAGAGAGAAGAAGAAGAAGAAGAAGAGATAAGAGTGAGAAAAGATAAGAGAGAGAAGAAATAAGAGTGTTTGAAAAGTCAAAAAGTAAAAAGGAGAGGGAGAAGCAAAGTTGGAACCAGCAAAGGGGGTGCGATCGATGGAGGGATTTCACATGAGGGAAAAGAGAGAAGGAGAGAGAGAGTGAGGAGGTCGGCCAAAAAAAGAGGGGGGGAAGAAAGAGAAAAGGTTGGCCCAAAAAGGGAAAATAAAATGGCAAGAAAACTAAACAAAAGAATTTTCTAGAATAGTAAATTCTTATCCCATTTTCTTTTTAATAAGCTCATAGATTTCCAAGGAAATTTCAAATTAGAGCACTTGGTCTCCAATTGCGTTTCTTCAAATTAGAGCACTTGGCCCAAGGCCGAAGCTCAGCCTTGCTGAGTTGTGTTGGGCCAATTTAAGGCCCTGTCCAAGCCCGTCGGTGTCATCGCGAGCCCAAGTTCGGCTGCCGTCGTGCCGCCATTGCGATGAACCGATCTTTGCTTTGCATCGGTGAGCTTAACTAACTACACCCTGCTTATTAGGTTAATGATGCTTAGGGGTTGATTAGATTAAATTAAGCATGTTTATGTGGATATATTAGATTAGACTAGTTAATTTAATTATCGCCAATGCATGTTAAGTGATTAGTTAGTGTACTCAGCAAATAGATACGTTCTAATATTTATTCAACGAACCTCGAAATTTTTCCAGGTCCGTTTTGGCATCTAGGCCTAAGTTGGATTTATTTGCATTTATTTAATATTTTCCATAATTATTTATTTATTTATTTATTTACCGGAAAATAGACTGGGATAATCGACAACCGGAATTTTATGCTGGTTATTATGGTGCAATCTGTTTATTTATTTGAGCTTTAAATTATGTTGAATTGATTTAATTGTAATTTTAGGATTTTATTCCTAAATTAATTAATTTTGGTAATTAAGTGAAAAATTACCGGGCGTTGGTCTACAGCACCAAAAATCTATTTTGTGACTGCTGAAAATAGTAGAAGGTTCAAAAGTGAAAATCTTGTAATTTGACTAAGGCCGGCCGTGTATCCACATATGTGTATTTTTATCGAGTATGATAAAAATGGTAAATTGATTGTGTATTCAAAACAAGAATACTATAACAGCTCGATGATTCATATGTCATTTGGAGAATGGACATTATACTATTATAGCTCGATGACTCTTTTGTCATCTTGAGAAAGAATTGCATGTATACCGGCTCAGTGACTCTATATGTCATCTTGGAGATAGGACAGTATGATTTAATAGCTCGATAACTCTCATGTCATCTTAAAAAGAAATTGTTTGTATACCGACTCGGTGACTCTATACGTCATCTTAGAGATAGGACAGTATGACCCAACGGTGTGTTATAATGGCTCGATAACTCTATATGTCGTCTCGGATATAGAACGTTATGCATACCCACTCAATGGCTCTATATGTCATCTAGAGATAAGATAGTACTATCTAGATTTCACTTTGATTGAGGAGTCCTAGATTTTGATCGGATTCATAGATGGTATTGAATGGGCTGACCAAAAGATGGTCGTGGTGACATGTAATCAACTGGGTTGATTGATTGATGATTCAAACTATTTTAGTGATTTGATGGTTGATATGATTCATTGAAATATTAAACAATATTGACTTACAAGAAGGAGATTGAGGCCAAGGTAAGGCTTCTGACTTGTGGTTGTGCTTAAGCAACTCTTAGAGCATATTTTCTTTCTAATCGGATCTTAGAAAGTAGAACTCGCTGAGACATTGTCTCACTTTATTGTATAACCATTTTATGGTCGCAAGGTGACGGTTGTGGAGAACCGAAAGTGCCGAAGTTTGGGAATGTGGAAGAAACAGGATCGGCAAATCTATCTGGCTAGTTAGTCATAGGATAGTTCTTTTTTGGTTAAGCTGATATTTTTGTAAGAAACCTGATAATATGAATGAACCTGTTTGTTATAAAAAGGTTCGTTTTGGTTTGAAAAAGTTAGCCATACTTTCCTATCACGTTGTTTTATTGTTTGGAGATTTATATCTGCTTTCGCATGCATATATTAAATTGAAAGGATCGGCAATGCATCTTAAGACATCATTATTAATCGACTAAGGAGGGATGGGCACATGCTCAAAGGGTCGGGGCATGACAAATTCCTTTACTGGACTTGGGTAACAACAGAATGTTCCGAACAAATGCCAAATAACGTTAGTTGACAGCAATCTAAGCACATTTGTCCTAGTTGCCTCTTCCATCAAGGATGCGCTAGCAAGCATTTCTCTCATATCGATCCCCTGAAGTTGGAGTCGCTAATGAATATGCTCTTCGAGTCCAATCAGAATGTAACCACAATGAGATTAGAAGTTAGGCTTACGAACTTGAAGGGTTGTTGAAAGTAGACAAACTACAGACATTTTAGATGTTCTGCCACCCATCCAGTCAAACATTGGATTTCTAGCCAACCAGCCCTCAATCCACGTAGTATTGTCCAACAACAAGTTCTCTTGTGTTATGGCAACACCCAACATTCATGATGGAAAAAACAGTGATCAATGCAATATCTGCAAAATTGAAGGTGCCAAAATTTCACTTAAGCGCAGACAACTGAAAAGATTAATTTTGACATAACTTCATGCAAGTACACCATCGAATGACGTATAAATGACGACATCCAGTTACCCAAGATTTTGTTATACATCACAAGCAATAACTTTTCCTTGCTAGACTAACAAATTGACTAAGCCTCGTTAGCAATAATGACTTTAAAAGGCCACCAAACTGGATAATCCTAATTATAGAATACATGCACCAAAGTAGAGTTCAACCTGAGATATTTGGAAGCTTGCCCTAAAGAAAATGCTCAACCAAAAAAGAAATCAATAGGGTGTTTGATTTATTATTATTATTGTTGTTATTATTATTATTATTATTATTATTATTATTATTATTATTATTATTATTATTATTATTATTATTATATGTGCAACAACAATAAAAAGGCCATGGAACCTACTTTGTGAAAGCCACATGAGCACATCAACCAAGATCAACTAATTTCTTCGCAATAAAAAGGATAAGTTTGATATTCAATAGTTTATAGCCCTTGAGTGTCACGAGAAGCTAATAATTAGTTGTCAACTCTGCTTTAGTTAGTATTTTTAAAGAAAACATCAAACTCAATGACTTGTCGGTGAAACTTCTAAAGGCAGGGGAAAAAATTGCATTAACCGAATGATAATTTTTAAGAGGGAATTGTAATTTTTTTTATTTTACTAATTAATAATTATAAATCACTTGAAATATTTAGTCGATTGGAAATGTTTTCTATGCGATGATGTGATTAATTTGTACATATTCTAGTTGAGTGTTGTCTAGCTTTTCTTGATTATGTTTCTTTTTTCTTTTTTCTAGTAGCTCTCTATGGTTGATGAGAGAAGCTTACATTAAAGTTCCTTCGGAGAGATGTGGTCGAGGTCGTGATTTGTGTTTGGTTTAAGCAGCAATCGCCCAACGTTTTCCCTTTATAAAAAGAGAAAACAATCCAGAAAATACTGCATTTTTATCAATTCAGTCTTAAATCTCTCAATTGTGTCAATTAAATCATAAATATGTTGTCAATTGATTTGATTTGATTTGATCAATTTTGACTGGAAATCGCCGATGTAGACACTGGCCGTTCCACGTGACACAATTGGCGCCAATGCGTATAGTTTTTTATAATATTTTTCGAAAATTTCTAATTTTTAATTTTTGAAGAAATAAATAGCAAGCTTCTGAATCTTGTGCAACAAATTCTTGGAAATTACAAACCTCTCTTGATTTTTTTTTTTATGAGCATTATTTTATCATTATTATCATTATTTTTGTGAATCACGAAGAGTCGAATGTTGAGAGCAGTGAAAAGCTGAAACCCAAAGGTAGGGTTTCCATTGGGCGTCCAACGCACTCCCCACCGTATCCTTCGCTGAGTCCGCATACACGGAGAATGCGAAAGCTGTTCTCTGCGATGGAGAAGGGACCCTCGTCTCCATCCTCCGTCATCTATTCAGCCTCTAGGTCGACGACTTCCCCGAGCAATGGCGGCGGCATCCACGAGCTCTCGCTGAGAGCCCTGGGGAGGGTGCGGTTGGGCACCCAGAGGAGCAGAGACTCGGGAAGGTGAAGAAGCACGAGGACCCTGGCCTGACCATCGGGGCCCGAATGTCACATTAAACATTTTGATGTTGGATTTTGATAAAGTTGCCGAGCAATCGTGGGCGCTGGATTGTGTTTTTTTTTATATTTTAGCGTGATTAAGCAAAGATGATGACATGGGCTTTTCTTTTGTAAATGGTGGATTGACAGGTTGAGGACGAGGAGCATAAACCTACGTAAAATAAAAAAGTTTAGAGTAGTGGAGTTGCAAGGTAGATTTTAGGATTTTCCTTGGTATTTTTTCCTAAAAGTAACAGAGAATTAGGCAATAAATAGAGGGCTAACGTTTGGACTTTTTCTATTTTTGGCTCAAATTGACATGCTTAACGAGCAAGCAAAGCAAATTTAGACCAAAAAAAAAAAAAAAAACGAGCAATCAAATAAATCGACCAATTAACAGCATCAGTAGATCGTAATGTTTATCTAATTAGAAAAAAAAAAAAAAAGGCCCCTGATCTTCTCCACGGTGGGAGGAGGAAGATACGCTCGCGTCACATGCCGGTGACGAAACGATGGCCAAAGCAGAGAGAGAGACAGAGCAGGCAAGAGACTTGGTACACGACGTTCCGTTACTTGAAGCCCAAGTCCCATCGGAGGGACCAGACGGTTTTACCGGCCGGTGCGGCACACGTGTCGCCCAACGGGAGCCGCATCAGGCAATGCGGCGAGTCGTCTGGGATCCCCGTCGCGAACGGAATCTTCTCCCCCTCCTCCTCCTCCGTATAACAGAACAGAAGTGAACAGTCCCCCGACCCGTTCGTTCGCGCTTCGAATGGAAGGAGGGAGGCCGTTCATTTCCTTAAATTCGATTCAATTAAGGATCCGAAAAAGCTTCCGAGATTAAGGTTTCCCTCCCCCTCGTTAACAACAAGCCATTTCATTTTTCTTGGGGGTGTTTTTTCTAGGATCCTCCTATAAAAGAGGGATTCTTAGCGCTTTGACTCCCTCACTCTTTTCTATAATCCCCCTGCAAAAATCTCCTCTTCCTCAATCTCTTCTTCCTCCATCTCCTCCTCTCCACTCCTCTCCTCCTTGTCTCTGTACTGTTCCATTCTCCGTTCAAAGGCGCTTCCTCTCTCTCTCTCTCTCTCTCTCTCTCTCTCTCTCGATCCCGCTCAGTGGCGCTGACAATCCCTCTCCCTGTTCCGCCGCAGCAAGATCGTTTCTTTTTTCTTCTCGAGGGGAGGGTGTTCTTGGTTCTTGGCGCCTCCTTGATTCCTCCCCTTTTCTTCGGTTACCACCATCCCCATTAAAGGCCGTCTCCGTTAAAAGAGAAGAAAAAACGTAAAAGGGTCGTCTTCTCCAACTTTAATGCTGTGCCTGCCGTCTTCCTCTTCTTGTTCTTGTTCTGCTTCGATGGAGTATATTTCACGCGTCATAAAAGCACGGTAGAAGTCAGTGCACCACGCGGAATTTGAGTGGCTTAAGCATCCTATGCTTGAGAATGCAAGTGCACTGATTAAGATTTGATTAAGTTGAGGGTACTGATTAAGATTTGATTAAGTTGAGGGTACAGAATTAGTCCATGATGTGGGGGAGGGGGATATAGGCCATCTCGTCAGATGTCGAGAATTTAAACTATCCTCTCAAATGGATTAGTGAATATAGACGGGGAAGGCATCAGAGGGAGAATGAGAACAAGCTTCGCACTGCATTTACCGTGATCGCAGTATGTGCTTTTATTCCCACTAAATCTATTTTTCAATCCTTGAGTTTTTTTTTTTTTTTAATCATAACTTAGTTGAAGATAATTGACTGGTACTGGTTCCTTCAGGTAGGAAAAAAAATTTGAAGTTTTCATTTCTTATCGTGTGTATTTGTTGTTCTGCTTTGGAGGGAGTAAAGACACTTCGGATTGTTACTTGTCAACAGTCAGTAGATAATTAATTTTCGAAAGCAATGATAGATAACGTGCACTTTCTTTCATACTTCAGTAGAACTATTTTGTTTTCTCGAATTCTTGATCTCCTAATAGCCTTCGATCATCTTAGTTATTTTTTTTTAATCATCTCGTTTCTCGCCTTGTAATGGATGGTAGTTAAGCAAATGTTGTTATAGGATGCAAAGCATGGGACGACTACAGGCGTAACAGCATGTGACGGGGCAACCGCAGTTTTGGCTCTTGCGTCTAGAGAGTCCAAAACCTGAAGATTTCGAGAGGCCGGGACATGTTTTCCCATTGAGTACAGGGAGGGTGGCGTCCTAAAAAGAGCTGGGCATGCAGAGGCTTCTGTCGACCTTGCTATGTTAGCTGGATTGGAACTCGTGGCAGTTCTTTGTGAGGTAGTGGATGATGATGGCTCCATGGCACGATTACCTAAGCTTCATGAGTTTGCACAGCAGGAGAGCTTGAAAATTGTATCTATTGCTGATCTAATCAGGTAAGTATTCTCTTCCTAGCAATCCAATGCAAATACTTTTTAAGGACATGTAGCCCCAATTGAATCAAATTTCAGATGCGACTTTCACTTCTTAAGTACGGGCTTTTTTGGCCAAGATGTTGTCTCAGCGGCATCTCCCCTTTTGGGAAATGGATAAATCAAGAGTAGAAACCTTGGAAACCTGGGTGGGGTGGGAAAAAGAGTCTTCTTATGGGTGGCTGTTGGGCTGTTGTTTGACTTAGCAAAAAGGAGAGAAGCATAAGCTATTTTGGTCTATTCATGTCTGAACTTTAGTTTATGCTTTAAGCTTGTGGTTGTTATTCCGCTCGTCGACACCATGCGGATCAATGATTTTGGGTTCTGAAGAGTTGTTTCTCTCAATTTTTCGTGTGTATGATGTCGTTAGATTAGTGTATGGTTATAAAAGGCCAGGATTCTTGCCAAATTATGTCAATGAGCCTGTAACTGCGGTTATTTTTATGTACATTTTCTTGTATTTACCTTTCTTCGAAGCCTATGTCTGCATGTCAGTTCAACTGAGGCAGAGTCTGATGTGCATTCTTGGCATTATCACCAGGAAATAGTGATAGCACATCTAGATTGTATTCTGACTTGTATATTGAGAAGCTTGTTATACTGTGTGAGTGAGAAACGATTCACTGCTTATTAGATGCATAAATTTTCAGGTACCATGGAAAAAGAGATAAATTAGTTGAACGTGCTGCTGCTGCAAGATTACCAACAATGTGGGGCCTTTTACAGCCTTTTGCTATAGGTTAATATTAGATGGAATCGAGCAAATTTTCAATGGCTAGGTTGAGATAGATTATGAGTTAGTTGCTAAAACTGTTTTTAAGAATTCAGAAACTAATGAACAAAGAGTTTTGAATTGATTAATTGCAAACTTAGAAGATCTTGTTTGTAGCAGTCCAATTTTTCAGCACAACTTCAATCTGCACTTCATCTTATCGACTTCCATTGCATGATTTCGTTTGACAATGATTTTACTAGAGCACTATCAAGCTTTAGAGTTGAATAATCACACCACTGAAAAGTTGATGGTATCTTTTGGGTGGAACTCCATTAAATTTTCTGGAAGCTTGTAAAAAAATATCTAATCATGTGTCAATCATAATTTGGAGTATCAAGTTTATCTTAGTTGGATAACAATTTTTTTCTGGACAGGAAAATTAACACTGGGAGAAATGATTGTTAGGATTTTAGTGAACTGCTGGGAACATAATTCTTTCTTATAGTCTATGAAATGATTAATAAGGGACCTATATGTGTCTGCAATTGATATAGGAATGCCGTAATTTTAATTAAAAGCAGTATCTCTAGTTTTTCCTATTTTATGTCCTCCCTTCAGACAACAATATTTCTCATCATGTGATTCATACTATATTGTTTAACATCTGAACAGAGCGACGTTGGAGGTGATCAAGATGTCCTTGTGAGGGTATCCTGCATCCCAGGAAAAATGTTTGCATCTGCTCGACGCAACTGCGACCAGCTTGCAATTGCGATGCAGCAGATAGAAGCGGCTGGTAGGGGCATGCTGGTCTACTTCCGAGGGCACGAAGGAGAGGAATAGGTTTGAGGCACATATCACGTGCCTATAGGTAGAACTCATTATCATAGCATCCCCGTTAAATCCAATTCAAAATTTTGGGCTCAAAGCCTTATAAATATTATCTGAAGGAGTTAAAAGGAGGCCCAGCCCTTTCAATGCCCTCACTCTTCGTAGGTAAGTTGCTGGAGACAGCCTGATCTATAGACAAATGGACGCTTGGAAAGTAAGTGATAAATTTCCCGCGTTCATCATTGTGAGTTAGGATAATAATGTGAGTGCAAATTGCAATATTCTTTCCAAGCATAACATGAGATTTCACCATCATCATACTGTCAAAAGGTAACGGATATCCATGGAACATCATTTACAACTCATATTAGACAGTAAGACATCAATGTCATTTGGTCTCACTCTCAACCGATGCACTCATGACCTTTCGATGCACTCATCGTGATTTGTCATTGTATCTCAAGAGCTATGACTTGTTCTTCTTTGATTATACTCAAGTTTATGGTTTCCAGTGATTCTGGCCATTTGATAAAAAGTCATTTCAAACTCTGAGCTGAATATTACTTAGGGAAAAAACTAGAGACAACTACAACCAACGACTATAGTCGACCATTTCGATCTTTCGCTATAGTTTGTCACTTGGAAGTTTTTGGCTTGAGGAAGTCAGAATGCACCTTTGTGTTAGATATTGACATTTGCTAAAAGATAAAAATATCCCTCACTCATCATACAACCGTTGCCCACACCAACTCAGTCCGGAAAAAACAAAAATTCTGAGGGAAGTTGCCTAAATTTGAGGGCAAGCATACTAATTTGATGCTAGTCGATACTCTAATCAAGTATGCATATGTTATGTCCTTGGCCCTTAAAAACTCTAGAAGGGGTCAATACTTTCCTTGTAGAATAGAAACTGACAGGTGAAAGAATTAATCGGTCAATTGTTGGAAAGAATTCTGATGGTGCGCACGTTTAGCTCATTGATTGTCTTTTTCTTCCACTTTTTATGCTCAATTTGTTCTAATGTTGATCTATGCTGTACAGTGGGATTGATCCGCTACTTTCAACTCATTCAAGTGGCTCCCATTAGGAGCTAAAACATTGCTTCTCCTATGAAGAAGTGGCATCCTTAGAGTTAAACCATCAGGATCTAGTGTGCCTGTTAATGGGTCTAATCCACTTGCATTGACTAGACCGCCTAAGCAGGTAAAATTCAACATTCCCTTAAATAAGCTTCCAGTTCCAGCAAGTTTTGCATGGAAGTTACTGCAAAATTAGCAATCAATATATTTTGCATTCGTATTTGGTCGTCTCCATTTCATCCTAGTATTAGGTTTCTCTTTGATGGATCATTTTCGACTTTATTTTTCATGTGGAGCGTGATTTGTGCCGGTTCTCATGACTACCTATTAGTTAACATAAGCATAATCTAGTCCCTGCCATGCGCATGGATGTAGGATCCACATAACTTTAGTATACTCCGGTTGGGTTGGCTCCACTGTGGTCCACTTGTCTGCTTGGCATGAGACAATGTATCTACTTGCTTAATGCCTTTCTATTGCCGGGTTAGTACTTCACTTAGGGAGGTGTGCTAAAGCTCGATAATCAATGAAGTAACCATCCCACTCCCTATTGCCTGGAAAAAATGTGGAAGTTCATGTTGGAGAAATGGATGGGGTAGGTTTTTCAATTGTTGACTCAAACCTACATCTTAGTGGCTTAGCAAAATAAGGAGATACTTATGGTGCAACAAATCAGTGCAGCATTATGCAGTTTAAACCATCATTTTATAGATTGAAATCCAATTTATATTTAATGATTCATCTATCGTTTGCAAGTACAGCTGAATACTCGCTAACTGTTTGAATGATGTTGTTTCCCTGTCAATTTGATGTTGGATTCTTATAAAGTTGCAGAGCAATTGTAGGTAGTGGATTTTGTTTTTGTTTTGTATTTTAGTATGATGAAGCAATGATGATAACATTGGCTTTCTTTTGCAAATGGTGAATTGATAGGTTGAGCATGAGGAGCAAAACCACGATGATGGTGATGCTTGGAAACATGTGGAGGAAGAAGAAGGGCCTGCCGAGACCATCTGGGAAGGGAATGAAATAACAGCAGAGAAGAAATAACATTAGCTTGCCTAAGATGATCTTGGACCTGCACAGGTAGCTTATTATGACGGTATATGTCTAGTTATGTTTGTCTGGGACTAATTTGTTGTCTTTTTTCGTTTCTTGTTCTATTATTTGCCACACATTCATAAAAAAATTTAAATAAAAAAACTGATAAATATTAAAAATTATAGAAAAATAGAAGATTATAAAAAAAAATCATAAAATCATAAAATATTTAGAAAATTTAGATAAATTTTGAAAATTACATGAAAATTCAGAAAATTCCAAAAGCTAATAAAAATCATGAAAATTCCAGAAATTCATAAAATAATTAAAAAATTAGAAAATTCAGAAAAATCTGAAAATTATATCGGAACACTCTGGGATGATTCTGATTTATACATTCTTCAGCTAGGGGCAAGTTACGGATTGGTCTTTGATATTTTTCTCGAAGTCTTTGGGGACATGGAGCCCTAGTTTCAATGAACGTTTTTCAATTTCATTGCTCCTTAATGCTTGAGTAGTTCTTATGCGGATGCAATGAGATGCCGGAGTTGTTCTTCTGATAATAGCTGTCGCTGCTAAGGTGTCAGCTTGCGGACAGCTATACCTTCTAATGTATGGCTTTTGCAGCTGACTTGTTCCATATAGGATGTGTTGGAAGAAAGAAGCGGGTCGACTGATTGGTTTTTTGGGTCTTTTGAGAAATATATGGAATGTAAATAAAGAATCATCGCTAATGTATGGTGACTAGGTTGTCTCTTCAAAAACGTTATTTTTTTAAAAATACACCACTGATTGACTTAAATTAGTTGTCAATTGATTTTGCAGGTGTCAACAACCGTATTAAGTAATTCTAGCGTCAACCAAATGGAGTTGATTGAGGAGCCTCCAAGGAGGCTGGCATTTAATAAGTTTTTATTGAGATCTGCCCTGGTGGCCTCCATCTGCCCTGTATTGCTTGGTTTTGGTAAGTCCTAGTTAATTTCAAATAAACTTGCGATTACATCTCGAAAATGAACGGGTGGCGTGTCATGTTTTGGGAGGGAGTAACGTCGTTGACGTTGCTGGCCATTGTGTTATGTGCCATATGCCATAATCACCGCGCTGGCTCACATACACGCTACAAATATTGAAGAAAGCTGGAGTCATAAATATTAATGAGATGACCCGATTTGATAACCTGCATTGAAATAACCCGAGTAGGGATTTGTTCCCATACCCGGTTCACCCGACCCGTTTGTCTACTCCAATCGATGGTTGAGCTTCCCCATTCATGGTTGGTGGGCTGCCATCAGTTTGGATGTGGCTCTGGTGGCCTAAATTTTCAGGCGATGATGAGCTTGGGCTTGGCCCAATGTATAGGGTACTCATTGGTAAGGTTGGCCCGTAATGGGTTGCCCCATACTAAACTGAGCCTGTGTGGGCCGCCACTGCATGGGGGTGTGCAATAATGATTCAATTATCCCATAAGGCCTATGGTCGTGATACCATTGTCCTCTATACATGCCGCAGATATTGGAGAGGGATGGAGTCATAAATATTAATGAGCTTTGTTGCTTGACCGGCACGGTTGACACGTTGCTTTTGATGACCCGATTTGATAACCGCATTGAAATAACCCGAGTAGGGATTTGTTTCCATACCCGGTTCACCTGACCCGCTTGTCTGCTCCAATCCAATGGTTGGGCTTGCCCCATTCATGGTTGGTGGGCTCCCATCAGTTTGGATGTGGCTCTGGTGGCCCAAATTTCCAGGCGATGATGACTTGGGCTTGGCCCAAAGTACCACATATAGGGTACTCATTGGTAAGGTTGGCCCGCAATGGGTTGCCCCAAACTAAACTGAGCCTGTGTGGTCGTCTTAAGTGAGATGATGACTAAAATAAAGAAGGAGCAGGAGCTAAACAACAGGCATGTTGAATTCTTAACAATCATTGACGTTGCTGGCCATTGTGTTATGTGCCATGCCAGAATCACTACATTGGCTCATATATTGGTGGGATGGTAGTATCCTTTATTAGTCTTGGCAGCCTAATGAAGATTGACCATATTAGTCTTGGCGACTAGAAAGGGTAGGAAATTGGGCGAGAAATTCGGTTAGGGATTTGTCCCTAAACTCGATTTGCTTTACCTAATTTGATAACCCGCATTGAAATAACCCGAGTAAGGATTTGTTCCCATACCGGTTCAACCCAACCCGCTTGTCTGCTCCAATCCGATGGTTGGGCTTGCCCCATTTATGGTTGGTGGGCTCCCATAAGTTTGGATGTGACTCTGGTGGCCCAAATTTCCAAGCGATGATGAACTTGGGCTTGGTCCAAAGTACCACGGATAAGGTACTCATTGGTAAGGTTGGCCCACAATGGGTTGCCCCAGACTAAACTGAGCCTGTGTGGGTCACCATTGCATGGGTTGGGCTTGTGCCGGTTGTTGTTGAGTTACTAGAATTGCTGCAGAAGGGTTTTGAGTCTGTGAGAATTGTGAGGCAACTTCTCTAGCAGACTGGTTATTGGTAGCAGGAACATTGTTTTGCGGGGTGGCCATGGTAAGTAAAAAAATTATTCTTCCTTTAAGACTAATTCCTATGCTAGATGGCAATTCTGTTTTGCAGGTCTAAATTCCTCTGGTAGGTAATCGAAGCGGAAGCTAGACCAGAAGCCTAGTGGCTTTGATACCATGAAAGGAAGCAACAAGATGTGGAAAAATAAATGGCCTTTGGGAAGAAACTTATTTTTTCATTGTATTTCTTTAATGTACAGAGCTCTATTAATATAATATAGGAATGATATAATAATGGCAATGATATATTTTGTAAAATCAAATCTAATCTCAATCTAAATCCCTTACTAATTTGTGCACGATCATAATCAAAAAAACATTCTCGAGCATATCTTCAAGATTTCATGCATATCTTCCAACAAAACACTTGTCACTTTAATTTTCCCTTGAAGATAAACTCTAATTCAAATAGGAAAGTAGATTTTGGAGATTCATCAAACAGATTTAAACTGTATATTTAATTTAATAAGGGCCTTCCCCTTTGAACATTGTGGACTGCTTTTTCGCCAAAGAGGAAATGATAGACATGATAGAAAACAGAGATGGCTCGGCGGATTCCGTTCTCTGTGAATTGATTCAGAAATTTTGCTTCAGATGGACCACATGGAAGATCTAGAGATGGCATCATTGGTGTGGTTGCACTTCTTGGAACAATTTTCAATATTGAGCTTAGCAGGTAAACTATCACTGACCTTCTATCTGACCCGCTTGTTCAATGTTGCAAATCCCCTTTTCACCTTTTAGACAAATCGATACTTAGAGCTGCATTTTCCATTTTGGAGGATCTTAGCCAAGTATCTGGGTGAAGATCAAATGCTCGGGATTGTGTGCACAAACTCTGAGACGGCATTTAGTCTCGAGACATATGACAAAAATGGAGAAGTTGATCTCCAAAATGCTGTTTATGCAAAAGCAGCTGAACTTGGCAAGTCTATTAGTGGTGAATTTCGTGTCATATGTCTTGAGGAAATAAGGTACATAAGTGGTATTTTTATAATTTTATAACATTTACTGTTATGGAAGATCATATTCCTTACCAACTTAATTGAGTTCTTGAAAGCATTTCTTCATTCATTTGCAATAAACCTTTGGCAGCCCATACAGAGGAGAGATTGAAGGCTGTGATCCTCAAAGGAAATTGGCTTTGCCTTATCCTACCTTACCTTGTGAAGAAATCCCTCCAGGCTTCGTAGGATATGCAGTTAACATGGTGAACATAGACTTTGATCATTTGGCAACAAGAACAACTGAAGGCCTTGGTCTACGAGAAACACTATTTTATCGGCTTTTTGGCAAGTTACAGATTTATGACACCAGAGAACACATGAAGCAGGCCTCTGTCTGCATAGAACACGGTGCTGTATCACTGGATGGTGGAATAATACGAGAGAACGGCTTGATTTCTCTAGGCTTCTGGTATCTCCGTTTCTCCCTCCAATTTTCCAGATGTCGTTAGTTACTACAAAATTTCTGTGACTAGGGTCTAACCTGACTGAAATTAAAAAATAAAAGGAAGTTGGTTGCTATTCCTGATAGTCAGTGATCAAGCTAAATATTCTTCTTCGCATTTTCTTCGAGATCGAGAAAAGGTACAGATACATTTTAGATGCGTAGTCAATCATTCTTCAAATTGATCAAGGAAGTTGTTTCTTTGCTGTAAAAGCTGTTGCAGTAGCAAGAATATCCTGTGGGTTGTTTTTTCTATTTGTTTCGTAATCTTAAGCAAGTTTCACAACACCATACTATTACTACATGCTCTGTTGATTATTACGGCTGCTGAGTTCTTGGTTGACCTGATTGCTAGTTCATGTTTAAGGAAGGATGTCTCCATTAACTGCTATGAGTGACCTGGTTTACCATTTTGCCTCTTCAGGAAGCCAGACATAATCTTTCCTGTTGTCACATCTGAAATTCATATAAATACTTTGCCGGAGAGTACACAAGTAGGGATGCAGATTGCAGAGGCTCTGTCGGAGTTGAGAGTGACCCTATGCAAGATACGTAAGATTACAAGAGCTTGCGAGGAAGATAAGCGGCAATTTTATGGTTAGAGTAAGGACTTTAGCAGTAATGGACACAAACAGCCGAGGTTTTCATGAAAAATCACTGTCCGAAGGTGGAATTCTGCCCGGATAATTATGTCTATGCCGAGAAAATGAAAGAGAGCGAGAGAATCACTGAGTGTGTTTTTTGCAGCTACCAATTTTTTGGAATTGAAACTGTTACCGTAAGTTGAACATTTTTGTCCTCTTTGTTGGATTGGTGTTCTGGAATCATTAGTCAAGAGGCATCACTTCATCTATCTATCCCCCTGAATTGTAAGTTTCAAAATCAATGCCAATGAGGATGCCCGATATTTGCAGGTGCTTTTCGTGATCTCAAATAAAATTTCGATTATCATGACCATAGCACTCTGCACTTGTGGAACGCACTTACTAGAAACTATGGTCTAGTGTACTCTGTGAGTACTACTTTATGGGAAGTATTTTACACGACCGTTTTGGGGCGGTTTAATTTTGAATTTCTCAATTAGGATGGGTTCTTTTAAGGAAAATGGGTAGACAAAAAAGAAAGCAAACGGTTAGAGATTTGAGAATAAACATTAGAGAAATTCATAAATAAAAATACACAAATGTAGTTGATGCCAAGGTACAATGTGATTTCTAAAGGTAAGATCCAAATAAGTATTTGGTTTTTTCAAACATAAAAACATCATAATAGGCACCTAACCTAACCAGAGCCCTATTATTGTGGACATGCATATGATGTATATATATTCTTTGAACTTGAACTGCCGTGAAATTAGCAGCAGCCGATTGATGCCCTTTTGAACATTGATTGGTTTAAAATGAAAAAGAAAAAGAAAAAAAAAAACCAGTTTTGGTCGAGCATGTACATGGTGAGATCATTCTTTAGGCCCTTTGGCTATGATCGAGCACATACAAAAATAAGGCTACTAATTAAAAAATACTTTATTTTTTAGGGATTCACATCAGAAAAAGAAATTATATAAGAAAAACTGGAGCAAAGATTGGGTGCCTTTGTCATCTATCCTTATCAAGATCATAGATAGATTCGCCCTCATTGTCGCCACACTTATCAAGAAAACAGAAAAAGATATCTACAAAGAAAACTAAAATAAAGGAGTAATTTCCACAAGACATCCTAAACTTTTTCCCTGATACACCAATTCTTGAAGCTCTTTTTTTTATTTTGTTTTTCCCGACGCCAATTTTGCTAAAATCAATCAAAATATTGGAGTTTGCAAGAATGATATATGTAATTATTAGACTAAAAACCATTGGTTGAATAAATTTGCATTCATCAACATGTCCCTTTTTCCAATATTTTCGAAATACTACCGTATGGATATGGTATCGATTGTTTAATTCAGGAAGCACTTTTAAATAGTTATGAATTCAAATTAATAATTAAATTGTAAATAATAAAAAATAACATGTGAATTTCATTTTCAACTTATTGTAAACCCATACAAATTTTATCCTAAAATTTCAATAACTAATGAAAAAGAGGAAAAAACGGAGATTATTAGGTAGGAATGTGGAAAACTTTCTCTGCATTTTCTTTGGCTTCGAAATATATTTTGGCAAAGTGAACGTAAATTTGGAGTAAAAAAGTCAGGTAAAAAAGGGGATTATTGCCCAAATTTACTAGTGCCTGTAAGTCGTCAATTAGATCATGTAGCTATATTACCCAAATTATCCACGCACAAAAAAAAAAAAAAACAGAGAGAGAGAGAAGGATGTGAAATATATATTTAAAAGATAGATTACATTTGATTCATTTTAAAGCCAAATGAAAATGCATAAAGCACCACAGTGTCCATTTTGAATTTCTTCTTAAAAAATTAAAATACTCTAATATTCCAACCATTGATAAACTCTAGTAGAAAATTAAAAGGAGTAAAAGTGCAGAATAGGAGCATATTGTTCATCTAAAAGCCTTATAAGAACTCCCAAAGAATAAAAATTGTCTGAGTGTCACTTAAATTGTCTAAATGTCACCTAAAATATTTACTTCGAATTGTTCGAATGCCACTTAATATTTTCTGCTACACTATATCCTTAAAATGTACTTTTCAACAAAAAATTTAGGATATAATCGAACCAATTAAAGTCTTTAAAGCTCAATTGCAATTTTTTTTTATCATAAAAGCACAAAATCCTGTCAAATTAGAAAGAGTAGGCTTAAAGAGAGACTATTGAACCTTTAGAGAGAGAGAGAGTTTAGAGAGTTTTTGACATGCAATTCCATCTCCCTAAAGCATTCCAAAACATTGATAATTTTGCAATTTTTTTTCCTCCACAAAAGAAAAATCATGTGAGGAAATTTCGTCAGGACATCTTCACAATTTGGCCATCTTTGCGAATGTACCAAAAGAAAATAACATAATATTCCTCCCTTCGCATGTATTTGCTCTGTCGAATGATTTGACCCTATGGCAACCTAATATAGAAACTAAACTGCTTTTATCAAGAAGGAAGAAAACAAGGAAGTCAATGTCATTGACTGAACTAATGATAGCATTTATTCCTAATAAAAAGACTAAAAATGAAAGTGCTAGCAAGCAAGCTCTATGCCCAGCATCTTGGTAATGGATCCGCAAGTCGTCGACCCAAAGATATTTTCTAAGACATCGATGGAACAATTCTGCTTGCTAACGCAAGCCTACAAGATTCCCGACATATACGAGTTTACGTTAGAAAAAAATATATAATTATATTTAAACCCAAGTGATTTTGCAACAAACTCAAAATTTGAGCAGATTTAATTGGTTCAATAATGAGCCATCATTGCAGAGTATAACATCGAACACAAGACAGTATAATAGTCAAGTCCTCAAAGTTCAGGAGTTCACTATCAAATAGAAGTTGAAGGAGACCGGAATACAAGAATTGAGCTGATTTTGTTGCTTTCCCCTATAAGGCAAATGGAAAGAAGACCATCAATTACATAACTAAAGATTATATTTGTGGTGTAAGGCTTCTACATAAAATGAGTACAGACAAGAAATGGAGAATTCTTCTCTGTAACTCTATAATCCTATGCAATGTAGTTTTTTTTTTTTTTTTTTTCGGTAAAGGTAAGAATATATAAATAGCTTAAACCAACTATACAAAAGATCGTCGCCTAAAACTTTCACTCAAAGTGACAACAGGTCAGATTAAAGGGAGCCGATGTAAAAGAAAAGACACCCGACAGAACGAGGGATAAAACAACAAACTAAAAGCCAAGCTAAAGATAGCCAGCCGGAGCCTACATGGAGGAAGAAACAAAGGCTGACAATCTTCAAAATGGCCAACATAGCAACGGCAAGGAAAGATCAACCGGCTGCAAAGGCTCACGGCTACAGATGGCGCTAAGCAGGAGGATCAAAAATGCTGCCAAAAATGGAAGAGTCGAAGCCCCAACATCTTTGGAGCCTCATGTTCCTTGGGTTGTCAATCACATTGTTGAAGGTGAGAGCCTTGTCCTTGACCACTTTGATGAGATGGTTTTTCAAAGCCAACAACTCCAAGGTCTCCCCTTGAAAAATAATGCTATTTCGCTTCTTCCAAATGAGGTGGCACATGGCTCCAATAGAGGGCACCGAGGTACTCTGGAAAACTGCACCAGGGTACTGTCACCTCTCTCGGATGTAAAGACACGTTCCCTTCATCCTTTTTCCTTCGTTAGTTGATTATTCTTTTTCCTACTAAGTTTTATGGAAGAAAACATAGGCCAAGGCCAAATTAATCATACAAGGACTGTTCAACCCAAAAAGAAAAAGAAAAAAAAATCAAATAATCATACAAGGACTAGATATGCTTAATCCCACAGGGTTGACCATGTGTTTAACAGCTAGTTGGTGAGCGTAAATTTGGGCCAAGATAGGTTCGAATCCTCACACTATGAAGTCACAAAACTCCATATTTGGGCCACCACTTGGGATTTGCTTGTGTTTCCCCTTGTCCAAGAGGTTAGTGGGGCATATTATGGCCAATGGTTTACCTACCTAAAATGGGCTTCCTCTTTATAAAGAAAGGGATTAGATATGTTAATAATTAGTCTTGTATCTTGTTAACCATAATATATCTCATCCTATTATCTCCTAGAAGGTCCACTCTCAAGATCTTAACCACCATACACAATCTTAGAGTACTAATTCTCTAGGGAGAACAACTAGCAGTGAGATCATGCTAGTCAAGACAAAAGTAAATGCATCGGTAGAATTCTGTGAAAGACAGCAGATCTAACCTTCAATAATATTATATGGACAAACTTCATTCCAGTAAACGAAAGGAAATACTATGAAACTAAGAAACCAATAAGCAGATTCAGAGACATGTTACCCTCTCTGGCTGCATTGACAATGCGTTGTGCCTCTTGTTCTGCAGCAAGTAACAATCGAATATCATTTTGTTGTCCTCTGATGGCTTCCTTGGGTGCTGAAGTTTTCACAAAAAGTACGTCAAAAGGAACAACTGCAATTTACTTTGAATTAGCACTCACTGCTATTAAAAGAATTTTGCTTCTTACTGCAGTAAACTCAGGACTTCAGTAAGCCATTCGAAAATGAACTTCAAAGGGTATATGAAGATTCCGGCAAGCACATAGTTTTGGGGAAACTTAATGAGACAATAGAGATTAAAAAGAACATTGTATCACTTATCATATCAGGAGAATTTGAACTGAGTAAACTCTGCACCATACTAGTGGCAGCAAACAATGAATTGAAAATCGCCACCTCAGAAACGAAAACTTGGAAACTGTTGAGAAAAAACTACTAGTCACTATGACTGAAGAAGCAAATACAAATAGCAATATTTTAATTTAAGACACTAGAACGAAATGATTACAAGTGAGGCGAAGAAACATAATAAAAGGGTTGAGAACAATCGAAGACATGTGAAGATCAACACAATGATTTGTCAAATTGTCCCTCCATACGTGAATCTCTTTGATATTGTCTCACTCAAAACCCAAATCTTTTTTATCATTAAAAAGAGTGGAAAGGGGCGACCAAAACTGGCAACTCCCTGGCTAGATTACAGGAGCTCCACAGCCATTACAGAATGAGGCTACTCCTCATTTCGAGCAAGCTTATCACCATCACCCTAGCGTGGTGATAGTGCGAGTAGACTCAGGATTATCTTACGCCATGGCACTGCCCAACCTATGTTACAGACAAACCGAGGCTTCTTTGAAGCCAAGGAGTGACCAGGGGATTGGAACCATTGACCGGTAGCGAAAACAAGGAAAATGTAATCGGTTGGCTAATTTCTAGTGCGAAATCATCATTTAATTCCTGTAAATGTCCTCAAGCCGCCATATACCGGAATTGCTCATTGATATCGCTAGAACCAAGAAAAAAGATAGGAAACGTCGACGCAATTGTAATGGGACGCATCAACGTGAAAAGGCCAGGAATTTTTGCTGACACATAACTGAAAAACCTCTAAAGCATTGAGCAACTCCTACATGACTGATCACAATTACAGATCCAACCCCTCCAAAGCCTTCAATAAGCTATACCGGAAGAACCCAGTTCAGTTACCAACATATTGTGGCTAACGTTACGCAAAAAGAATTAAAGAATTTTCCAATTGAATAAGAGCAAACCCAACAGATAAATTTACCTTATAACACAGATACTTCGAATGTGAATCATGTGTTCAAGCATGAAGCGACCCGGATCCAGAGTTTAACAAAGATCTAAGATTGGAAGGTCGATTAACAAACAGACAACTGGAAATAATTACAGGATTGGATACTCTGTCAAGCCGCCAAAGGCCTAGGTGATCCCGAGGATTCCGATGCCGCAAACCTTTTTGGGGTCGGTTTGGCTATTGTACCCAATCACAATCAACAGCGTGATGTAAAGGAAGAGGAGGGTGGCAATGAACTCAGCGATGAGCACTTGCCCAGCTCCATCGGCCATTGGGTCTATCAATGGGGCTGGCAGCGGGTTGTGGTAGTCCTTGGCCGAGACTGAGCCATGCTCCCCCACTTCCTTCGTTTTGCTCGAAGCAAAACGAGATTTCTCTTTTTCTGATTGTTGATCCCATGAAGTGTATTCTACTACAAATTGCGCCCCGAAAACGCCAATCAACCATCTTTTTGTTGCGTTTCGGTTTCCCACACCGACCCTACTAAGAATCCACCAGTTGAATGTCCTGGAGACAGCTTTGCACCAAGAATCCACCTTATTCTTCCTCAGCTCCAAATCGGAGAAGTCAATCTTCAAAACCCGTTTAAAAGCACTGAAGAGTGAAAAATACATTCTCTTTTTATGATGTAATAAATAGAAATGCCAAGTTTCAAAACATAATTAATTACGTGTTATAAAATGTCTAGGGATACATTCAAAATCCTTAAAAAATAATACATCTAATTTGATTTAGTATTTAGGGTTAATACCACAAAAAATTTCAAATTATACCTATTGCAACATAAAATGCCCCAAACTTTGTATCATTAAAAATCCTCAACTTACCCATTGTGACACAAATGCCCTATAAAAAAAACCCTTAAACTTATGCCAGGATGGATTTGAAATAAATGATATATATATCACACATTTATAAGTTTAAATATTTTTCGTGACGAAAAAAAAAAGTTTAGAGTAATTATGTCATAATTATGATTTTTTGGGACACAAAATAAATATTAGAGTATTTGTGTCATAACTAGTATAGTTTGAAATTTTTTGTTACATTTGTCATAGTATTAGTTCAACAATTACTTAAAAGTCTTTCAAATTATATAAATTATATATATTTTTAAATTAAATCAGTTAGTAAGTCTCAATGAAAACTGATCAATAGCTTTTACAAAGTCAAAATAAGCCTATCGGTATTAGGGGTGAGCAACGGTCTAGGGTCGACCCGAACCGACCCTAGACCGCCCAACCCTGCCGGTCTTGGTTCGATTCCCAAGGGGACTTGGGTTGGTCCTTGGTCCCGAAATTCAGGACCAACATTGTGCGGGTTGGTCCTCGGTCTAAGAGTTTTGGGTCGGTCCAACCCTAGATCAACCCCGTATATTATATTATATTATATTATTTATAATTATTTTATACATTCAAACCTAAGTAAAATGTCTGTTATATTATATTATATTGAGATGTTCTATTAATAGCACTAATAGTAATTTCAATTTAAAACTTTTGTTGAGTATTAATTAAGTGTCGTTTGTTTTGTTTTCAAATGTTTACAAGTTCAAGTGAATTAACAAGATATAAAGTTATATATTCATGGTTTATATTAAGTATTTTGAACTTTTTATGGTTTAATTGTATTTTATTAATGAATTTCAGCTGCACTTTACTTTTCAATTTGTGTCAAATGGTAGAAGTTTTTGAAAAGTAGAGTAGTACTGTAGTTGCTACGGTGATTTGCTAGTCAAGTGGCATGAATCATTTTTCGGTTGAGTGGATTCTACATGATCAAATGCAGGAAAATGTTTTTGTATATGGTATTATGAATATTAAAGATAGATGATTACAGGAACTTTCCATCTTGTCCCATATCTCGATGAGCAGTTAGCAAGTACGAAATTTATATTTTATGTCATCTTAAATTTGCTAAATATGTATTGGTATTTATAGTTTAGTTGCACAATCTTTGCATTGTCGATGGATGTGTAATTTGAATTTGTAGGTTTGTTTTTTTAGGGAGTATAAAAAATAAGATGAAAAAAATTATCGATCGGTCGGGTTGTGACAGGAACCGCACCGATCCCATTGGATCGGTTGGTCCTTGGTCCTAAGCTCAATAGAGTCAGCCCTCGGTCCTAAAAATTGAGGATCGATACTATACGGGTTAATCCTAGGGTTAGGGGGTGGCCCGGACCAATCCGGACCATGCTCACTCCTAATCGGTATCTTGGGAATATTCTTTAAAAAGAAGGTTACCATACAACCTTTGGATTAGGAACAACTAACAAGTATCAACAAATAATCACAAAACGACAATTTCATTCGCCGGATGACGGTGCTTCGTGCGCTTCGTATCTTATCTACATCGAGTGATGGGATTGTTCTCGCGCAAAGGAATAGGAGCAGCTGTCGCTTGCAACGGGTGAAAAATAGACGCGATCTAGGATGACGTCAGCTCGTGCTGCGCACGTCTTTTGTCGGTATCGAAGGGGAAAGCGTCCAAGTACTTTCCCACGAATTTCGCCTGCCATTTACCCAATCCGATGAACCATTCAAATAATTTAAACATAGAAAAATTATATAAATAATTTATAAATTTTAGATTAATGTATAATGAAGTTATGCATTTTTAATTTATTCAATATAATTTTTAAATAGTAGACCAATATTACCTTTATAATTTTAAGTGGAGCCAAACCTCTTTTTCAAAGGAGGATTTCTAATAAAGGTTACTCCGTAATTAAATCATCAACAAAGATAGGGCCCATAATTTTTATTTTTTATAATTATACAATGCCATGTTCGAGGGAAAATGAACATTGGGATAAAAATGCCTAAGATTTAAATTCTACTCATTTCCCTTCCCATAGAAATTCCATATATATATTTCTTTTTTCTATCTTCCATTTAAACTTTCATCTTTTTCTCCAACTAAAAACTTAAATTAATGGGTATATTGAGACCATGTATATATAAAAAAAAAAATCCCATAAACAAGCAATATGAGGTACTTTAAGGGCGCGTTTGGTAACGATTCTATTCCTAGGGGCTGATTTCGACTAGAAATGATTATTTTTTATTTTGTTTCAATGAGCTTATTCTAACTAGAAATGATTATTTTTGATTATGTTCTCGGGAATTGATTCTGAGTAAAAAAACGTGTTTAATAACTATCCAAAATTTTTTATTCTGGAATAAAATTGCGTTTGATACCGTGCTAATTGATTTTGTTCCAAATTAATTTCTTTCAATTTTTAAATAATTTTTAAATACTTTTAAATACTTTTTTTTTTACTTTTTTACTTTTTTCCTTTTTTTTCTTTTTTTTTTTCCCATTTTCTCATATTCTTCTTCTTCTTCATTTGGCCGGTCACCGGACCGGCGACGGCCAAACGAGGGCCGCGACACTCACCGGAGTGTCGCCGGCCCTCGTCGGTTAAGCCTCGCTAGCGGCTAGGTGAGGCTCGGCCGGCCTTGCCGGTGGCTAGGCGGGGCTAGGTGAGCCTTGCCGGTGGCTAGGGCCGACCTCGCCGGGGGCCGGGTGAGGCCCGCCCGGCCACCGTGAGGCTTGCCTCGGCGAGCTCGCCGGACCTCACCCTCACACCGGCGAGCCTCCCCGACCGGCGACAAGCAACCGCGGCGAGCGGCGGCGAACCGCGACGGGGGTAGTGGATGACAATCGCGGGATGTCGGAAGAAAATAAGGAGACTTTTACTGTTTTGATTCTTTTTTTAATTCTCGGACGAAGAATCATATATATATATATTATTCTCAATTCTCTTCCCAATCTATTCTCGGAAACAAATTTGTTCTCGGGAACAAAAATTTTACCAAACGCGATTCTCGTCCCAAACTGATTCTGGGAACAAAAAATCATAATCATGCACTGTTTGGCACATTGCCAAACAGGCCCTAACATTTTCTTATGTGTAAGCTCATGTGAAATTTGATGAAAGGGAACATACATTCATAAATATACCGATGCCATGTTCTAAAGTTACACTTGAAAGTTTGAACTACTAGATAAAATAAGATCACATATAAATGAAGAACACATAAATCTCATATACGAGTGATGTAGGATGTACTGACAATTTGGGTAATGTGCCTTTCCTTTTCCATTTCAAGAGAGCATTGCCATCAGGTCACTTCCCTATCATTGCCACGACACATTAATTCACTAGTTTTAGCAAGTAGAGAACAATTCAAAACAAACAATCATGCCCATTGTGAAATAGGAAATACATGGAATCTATTGTACTCGAACTTATAGATGTCCTAAAACAATAAGGCTTTAGGTAGCAAGTGCACATAATTTAATCATCACATGTAATTATGATTAATGGAAGACTTCAATCAACATTGGTGGACGTTGGTTCTTTCCCTAACTAAAAATAGTCGGTGTTGTTGTTTGTCCAAAAGTAATATATGTGGTGGTTATTTGAAAATCATTTTTACGTATGAATTAATGCCTTGTATTAATAATCAAGTTGAGTAATACTTTTCAGGCAAAGAAGGCACGCGATATCACTTGTTTTTACTATCTATGAAAGCACATGGACTTCACTATTAATATTTGAAACGATGGCCAAAGCAGGGAGAGAGACAGAGCAGGCAAGAGACTTGGTACACGACGTTCCGTTACTTGAAGCCCAAGTCCCATCGGAGGGACCAGACGGTTTTACCGGCCGGTGCGGCACACGTGTCGCCCATCGGGAGCCGCATCAGGCAATGCGGCGAGTCGTCTGGGATCCCCGTCGCGAACGGAATCTTCTCCCCCTCCTCCTCCTCCGTATAACAGAACAGAAGTGAGCAGTCCCCCGACCCGTTCGTTCGCGCTTCGAATGGAAGGAGGGAGGCCGTTCATTTCCTTAAATTCGATTCAATTAAGGATCCGAAAAAGCTTCCGAGATTAAGGTTTCCCTCCCCTCGTTAACAACAAGCCATTTCATTTTTCTTGGGGGTGTTTTTTCTAGGATCCTCCTATAAAAGAGGGATTCTTAGCGCTTTGACTCCCCTCACTCTTTTCTATAATCCCCCCTGCAAAAATCTCCTCTTTCTCCTCCTCTCCACTCCTCTCCTCGTCTCTGTACTGTTCCATTCTCCGTTCAAAGGCGCTTCTCTCTCTCTCTCTCTCTCTCTCTCTCTCTCTCTCTCTCTCTCTCTCTCTCTCTCGATCCCGCTCAGTGGCGCTGACAATCCCTCTCCCTGTTCCGCCGCAGCAAGATCGTTTCTTTTTTCTTCTCGAGGGGAGGGTGTTCTTGGTTCTTGGCGCCTCCTTGATTCCTCCCCTTTTCTTCGGTTACCACCATCCCCGTTAAAAGAGAAGAAAAAACGTAAAAGGGTCGTCTTCTCCAACTTTAATGCTTCTCCCTCTCGACTGTTGCTGAATCCGGACCTGCCCGTTTCGTTCTTCACTACCCCCCCCCTCCCTCTCTCTCTCTCTCTCTCTCTCTCTCTCTCTCTCTCTCTCTCTCTCTCTTTCTCTAGAAACATCTCACTCATGGACCGGCCGTTTCTGTGTCCGTGTCCGTGCCTGCCGTCTTCCTCTTCTTGTTCTTGTTCTGCTTCGATGGAGTATATTTCACGCATCATAGGAGCACCGTAGAAGTCAGTGCACCACGCGGAATCTGAGTGGTTTAAGCATCCTATGCTTGAGAATGCAAGTGCACTGATTAAGATTTGATTAAGTTTAGTAGAGTTGAGGGTACAGAATTAGTCCATGATGTGGGGGGGGGGGGGGAGGAGAGATATAGGCCATCTCGTCAGATGTCGAGAATTTAAACTATCCTCTCAAATGGATTAGTGAATATAGACGGGGAAGGCATCAGGGGAGAATGAAGACAAGCTTCGCACTGCATTTACCGTGATCGCAGTATGTGCTTTTATTCCCTCTAAATCTATTTTTCAATCCTTGAGTTTTTTTTTTTTTAATCATAACTTAGTTGAAGATAATTGACTAGTACTGGTTCCTTCAGGTAGGAAAAAAAATTTGAAGTTTTTGTTTCTTATCGCGTGTATTTGTTGTTATTCTGCTTTGGAGGGAGTAAAGACACTTCGGATTGTTACTTGTCCACAGTCAGTAGATAATTAATTTTCGAAAGCAATGATAGATAACGTGCACTTTCTTTCATAGTTCAGTAGAACTATTTTGTTTTCTCGAATTCTTGATTTCCTAATAGCCTTCGATCATCTTAGTTATTTTTTTTTAATCATCTCGTCGCTCGCCTTGTAATGGATGGTAGTTAAGCAAATGTTGTTATAGGATGCACAGCATGGGACATGTTTTCCCATTGAGTACAGGGAGGGTGGCGTCCTGAAAAGAGCTTGAAAAGAGCTGGGCATGCAGAGGCTTCTGTCGACCTTGCTATGTTAGCTGGATTGGAACTCGTGACAGTTCTTTGTGAGGTAGTGGATGATGATGGCTCCATGGCACGATTACCTAAGCTTCATGAGTTTGCACAATAGGAGAGCTTGAAAATTGTATCTATTACTGATCTAATCAGGTAAGTATTCTCTTCCTAGCAATCCAATGCAAATACTTTTTAAGGACATGTAGCCCCAATTGAATCAAATTTCAGCTGCGACTTTCACTTCTTAAGTATGGGCTTTTTTGGCCAAGATGTTGTCTCAGCGGCATCTCCCCTTTTGGGAAATGGATAAATGAAGAGTAGAAACCTTGGAAACCTGGATGGGGTGGGAAAAAGAGTCTTCTTATGGGTGGCTGTTGGGCTGTTGTTTGACTTAGCAAAAAGGAGAGAAGCATAAGCTATTTTGGTCTATTCATGTCTGAACTTTAGTTTATGCTTTAAGCTTGTGGTTGTTATTCCGCTCATCGACACCACGCGGATCAATGATTTTGAGTTCTGAAGAGTTGTTTCTCTCAGTTTTGTGTGTGTATGATATGTCGTTAGATTAGTGTATGGTTATAAAAGGCCAGGATTCTTGCCAAATTATGTCAATGAGCCTGTAACTGCGGTTATTTTTATGTACATTTTCTTGTATTTACCTTTTTTTGAAACCTATGTCTGCATGTCAGTTCAACTGAGGCAGAGTCTCATGTGCATTCTTGGCATTATCACCAGGAAATAGTGATAGCACATCTAGATTGTATTCTGACTTGTATATTGAGAAGCTTGTTATACTGTGTGAGTGAGAAACGACTCACTGCTTATTAGATGCATAAATTTTCAGGTACCATGGAAAAAGAGATAAATTAGTTGAACGTGCTGCTGCTGCAATATTACCAACAATGTGGGGCCTTTTACAGCCTTTTGCTATAGGTTAATATTAGATAGAATCGAGCAAATTTTCAATGGTCAGGTTGAGATAGATTATGAGTTAGTTGCTAAAACTGTTTTTAAGAATTCAGAAACTAATGAACAAAGAGTTTTGAATTGATTAATTGCAAACTTAGAAGATCTTGTTTGTAGCATTCCAATTTTTCAGCACAACTTCAATCTGCGCTTCATCTCATCTACTTCCATTGCATGATTTCGTTTGACAATGATTTTACTAGAGCACTATCAAGCTTTTGAGTTGAATAATCACACCACTGAAAAGTTGATGGTATCTTTTGGGTGGAACTCCATTAAATTTTTTGGAAGCTTGTAAAAAAATATCTAATCATGTGTCAATCATAATTTGGAGTATCAAATTTATCTTAGTTGGATAACAATTTTTTCTGGACAGGAAAATTAACACTGGGAGAAATGATTGTTAGGATTTTAGTGAACTGCTGGGAACATAATTCTTTCTTATAGTCTATGAAATGATTAATAAGGGACCTATATGTGTCTGCAATTGATATAGGAATGCCGTAATTTTAATTAAAAGCAGTATCTCTAGTTTTTCCTATTTTATGTCCTCCCTTCAGACAACAATATTTCTCATCATGTGATTCATACTATATTGTTTAACATCTGAACAGAGCGACGTTGGAGGTGATCAAGATGTCCTTGTGAGGGTATCCTGCATCCCAGGAAAAATGTTTGCATCTGCTCGACGCAACTGCGACCAGCTTGCAATTGCGATGCAGCAGATAGAAGCGGCTGGTAGGGGCATGCTGGTCTACTTCCGAGGGCACGGAGGAGAGGAATAGGTTTGAGGCACATATCACGTGCCTATAACCTGCAGGATGGTAGGTGTGATGCCATGGAAGCAAATGTGGAGCTTAAATTGCCTGTGTACTCTCAAGAGTATGGAATCGGTGCTTCAAAAAGTTGTTGATATTTTTCATATACTCATGCCTTAGCTTTAGGTAGAACTCATTATCATAGCATCCCCGTTAAATCCAATTCAAAATTTTGGGCTCAATGCCTTATAAATATTATCTGAAGGAGCTATGCAACAGGTGAACTAAGTTCAGTCATCCAAAGGAGGCCCAGCCCTTTCAATGCCCTCACTCTTCGCAGGAAAGTTGCTGGAGACAGCCTGATCTATAGACAAATGGACGCTTGGAAAGTAAGTGATAAATTTCCCACGTTCATCATTGTGAGTTAGGATAATAATGTGAGTGCAAATTGCAATGTTCTTTCCAAGCATAATTTGACCATCATCATACTGTCAAAAGGTAACGGATATCCATGGAACGTCATTTACAACTCATATTAGACAGTAAGGCATCAATGTCATTTGGTCTCACTCTCAACCGATGCACTCATGACCTTTCGATGCACTCATCATGATTTGTCATTGTATCTCAAGAGCTATGACTTGTTCTTCTTTGATTATACTCAAGTTTATGGTTTCCAGTGATTCTGGCCATTTGATAAAAAGTCATTTCAAACTCTGAGCTGAATATTACTTAGGGAAAAAACTAGAGACAACTACAACCAACGACTACAGTCAACCATTTCGCTCTTTCGCTATAGTTTGTCACTTGGAAGTTTTTGGCTTGAGGAAGTCAGAATGCACCTTTGTGTTAGATATTCACATTTGCTAAAAGATAAAAATATCCCTCACTCCTCATACAACCGTTGCCCACACCAACTCAGTCCCTGAGCCAGGAAAAAACAAAAATTCTGAGGGAAGTTGCCTAAATTTGAGGGCAAGCATACTAATTTGATGCTAGTCGATACTCTAATCAAGTATGCATATGTTATGTTCTTGGCCCTTAAATACTCTAGAAGGGGTCAATACTTTCCTTGTAAAATAGAAACTGACAGGCGAAAGAATTAATCGGTCAATTGTTGGAAAGAATTCTGATAGTGCGCACGTTTAGCTCAGTGATTGTCTTTTTCTTCCACTTTTTATGCTCAGTTTGTTCTAATGTTGATCTATGCTATACAGTGGGATTGATCCGCTACTTTCAACTCATTCAAGTGGCTCCCATTAGGAGCTAAAACATTGCTTCTCCTATGAAGAAGTGGCATCCTTAGAGTTATTCCATCAGGATCTAGTGTGTCCGTTAATGGGTCTGATCCACTTGCGTTGACTAGACCGCCTAAGCAGCCTAAGCAGGTAAAATTCAACATTCCCTTAAATAAGCTTCCAGTTCCTGCGAGTTTTGCATGGAAGTTACTGCAAAATTAGCAATCAATATATTTTGCATTCGTATTTAGTCGTGTCATCCTAGTATCAGGTTTCTCTTTGATGGATCATTTTCGACTTTATTTTTCATGTGGAGCGTGATTTGTGCCGGTTCTCATGACTACCTAATAGTTAACATAAGCATAATCTAGTCCCTGCCATGCGCATGGATGTAGGATCCACATAACTTTAGTATACTCCGGTTGGGTTGGCTCCACTATGGTCCACTTGTCTGCTTGGCATGAGACAATGCATCTACTTGCTTAATGCCTTTCTATTGCCGGGTTGGTACTTCACTTAGGGAGGTGTGCTGAAGCTCAATAATCAATGAAGTAACCATCCCACTCCTTATTGCCTGGAAAAAAATGTGGAAGTTCATGTTGGAGAAATGGATGGGGTAGGTTTTTCAATTGTTGACTCAAACCTATATCTTAGTGGCTTAGCAAAATAGGGAGATACTTATGGTGCAACAAATCAGTGCAGCATTATGCAATTTAAACCATCATTTTATAGATTGAAATTCAATTTATATTTAATGATTCATCTATCGTTTGTAAGTACAGCTGAATACTCGCTAACTGTTTGAATGATGTTGTTTCCCTGTCAATTTGATGTTCGATTCTGATAAAGTTGCCGAGCAATTGTAGGCAATGGATTTTGTTTTTGTTTTGTATTTTAGTATGATGAAGCAAAGATGATAACACTGACTTTCTTTTGCAAATGGTCATTTGACAGGTTGAGCACGAGGAGCATAACCGGGATGATGGTGATGCCTAGGAATATGTGGAAGAAGAACAAGGGCCTGCAGAGACCATCTGGGAAGGGAATGAAATAACAGCAGAGAAGAAATAACATTAGCTTGCCTAAGATGAGCTCGGACCTGCACAGGTAGCTTATTATGATGGTATATGTCTAGTTATGTTTGTCTGGGACTAATTTGTTGTCTTTTTTCGTTTCTTGTTCTATTATTTGCCACAAATTCATAAAAAAATTTAAAAAAAAAAAATGATAAATATTAAAAAAATTTAGAAAAATAGAAGATTCTAAAAAAAATAAAAATTTCATAAAATCATAAAATATTTAGAAAATTTAGATAAATTTTGAAAATTACATGAAAATTCAGAAAATTCCAAAAGCTAATAAAAATTATGAAAATTCCAGAAATTCATAAAATAATTAAAAAATTTGAAAAATTTGAAAAATCTGAAAATTATATCGGAACACTCTGGGATGATTCTGATTTATACATTCTTCAGCTAGGGGCAAGTTACGGATTGGTCTTTGATATTTCTCTCGAAGTCTTTGGGGACATGGAGACCTAGTTTCAATGAACGTTTTTCAATTTCATTGCTCCTTAATGCTTGAGTAGTTCTTATGCGGATGCAATGAGATGCCGGAGTTGTTCTTCTGATAATAGCTGTTGCTGCTAAGGTGTCAGCTTGCGGACAGCTATACCTTCTAATCCATGGGTTTTGCAGGTGACTTGTTCCATATAGGGTGTGTTGGAAGAAAGAAGCGGGTCGACTGATTGGTTTTTTTGGTCTTTTGAGAAATATATGGAATGTAAATAAAGAATCATCGCTAATGTATGGTGACTAGGTTGTCTCTTCAAAAACGTTATTTTTTTAAAATACACGACTGATTGACTTAAATTAGTTGTCAATTGATTTTGCAGGTGTCAACAACCGTATTAAGTAATTCTAGCGTCAACCAAATGGAGTTGATTGAGGAGCCTCCAAGGAGGCTGGCATTTAATAAGTTTATATTGAGATCTGCCCTGGTGGCCTCCATCTGCCCTGTATTGCTTGGTTTTGGTAAGTCCTAGTTAATTTCAAATAAACTTGCGATCACATCTTCTCGAAAATGAACGGGTGGCGTGTCATGTTTTGGGAGGAAGTAATGTCGTTGACGTTGCTGGCCATTGTGTTATGTGCCATATGCCATAATCACCGCACTAGCTCATATACACGCTACAAATATTGAAGAAGGCTGGAGTCATAAATATTAATGAGATGACCCGATTTGATAACCCGCATTGAAATAACCCGAGTAGGGATTTGTTCCCATACCTGGTTCCGATTTGATAACCCGCATTGAAATAACCCGAGTAGGGATTTGTTCCCATACCCGGTTCACCCGACCCGTTTGTCTACTCCAATCTGATGGTTGAGCTTGCCCCATTCATGGTTGGTGGGCTGCCATCAGTTTGGATGTGGCTCTGGTGGCCTAAATTTTCAAGCGATGATGAGCTTGGGCTTGGCCCAATGTATAGGGTATTCATTGGTAAGGTTGGCCTGTAATGGGTTGCCCCATGCTAAACTGAGCCTGTGTGGGCCGCCACTGCATGGGGGTGTGCAATAATGATTCAGTTATCCCATAAGGCCTATGGTCGTGATACCATTGTCCTCTATACATGCCGCAGATATTGGAGAGGGCTGGAGTCATAAATATTAATGAGCTTTGTTGGTTGACGGGCACGGTTGACACAGTTGCTTTTGATGACCCGATTTGATAACCTACATTGAAATAACTTGAGTAGGGATTTGTTCCCATACCCGGTTCACCCGACCCGCTTGTCTGCTCCAATTCGATGGTTGGGCTTGCCCCATTTATGGTTGGTGGGCTCCCATCAGTTTGTATGTGGCTCTGGTGGCCCAAATTTCCAGGCGATGATGACTTGGGCTTGGCCCAAAGTACCACATATAGGGTACTCATTGGTAAGGTTGGCCCGCAATGGGTTGCCCCAAACTAAACTGAGCCTGTGGTCGTCTTAAGTGAGACGATGACTACAATAAAGAAGGAGCAGGAGCTAAACAACAGGCATGTTGAATTCATAACAATCGTTGACGTTGCTGGCCATTGTGTTATGTGCCATGCCAGAATCACCACATTGGCTCATATATTGGTGGGATGGTAGTATCCCTTATTAGTCTTGGCAGCCTGATGAAGATTGACCATATTAGTCTTGGCGACTGGAAGGGTAGGAAATTGGGCGAGAAATTCGGTTAGGGATTTGTCCCTAAACTCGATTCGCTTTACCTGATTTGATAACTCGCATTGAAATAACCCGAGTAAGGATTTGTTCCCATACCTGGTTCAACCCAACCCGCTTGTCTACTCCAATCCAATGGTTGGGCTTGCCCCATTTATGGTTGGTGGGCTCCCATAAGTTTGGATGTGACTCTGGTGGCCCAAATTTCCAAGCGATGATGAATTTGGGCTTGGCCCAAAGTACCACGGATAAGGTACTCATTGGTAAGGTTGGCCCGCAATGGGTTGCCCCAGACTAAACTGAGCTTGTGTGGGTCACCATTGCATGGGTTGGGCTTGTGCCAGTTGTTGTTGAGTTACTAGAATTGCTGTAGAAGGGTTTTGAGTCTGTGAGAACTGTGAGGCAACTTCTCTAGCAGACTGGTTGTTGGTAGCAGGAACATTGTTTTGCGGGGTGGCCATGGTAAGTAAAAAAATTATTCTTCCTTTAAGACTAATTCCTATGCTAGATGGCAATTCTGTTTTGCAGGTCTAAATTCCTCTAGTAGGTAATCGAAGCGGAAGCTAGACCAGAAGCCTAGTGGCTTTGATACCATGAAAGGAAGCAACAAGATGTGGAAAAATAAATGGCCTTTGGGAAGAAACTTATTTTTTCATTGTATTTCTTTAATGTACAGAGCTCTATAAATATAATATAGGAATGATATAATAATGGCAATGATATATTTTGTAAAATCAAATCTAATCTCAATCTAAATCCCTTACTAATTTGTGCACGATCATAATCAAAAAAACATTCTCGAGCATATCTTCAAGATTTCATGCATATCTTCCAACAAAACACTTGTCACTTTAATTTTCCCTTGAAGATAAACTCTAATTCAAATAGGAAAGTAGATTTTGGAGATTCATCAAACAGATTTAAACTGTATATATAATTTAATAAGGGCCTTCCCCTTTGAACATTGTGGACTGCTTTTTCGCCATAGAGGAAATGATAGACATGATAGAAAACAGAGATGGCTCGGCGGATTCCGTTCTCTGTGAATTGATTCAGAAATTTTGCTTCAGAAGGACCACATGGAAGATCTAGAGATGGCATCATTGGTGTGGTTGCACTTCTTGGAACAATTTTCAATATTGAGCTTAGCAGGTAAACTATCACTGACCTTCTATCTGACCCGCTTGTTCAATGTTGCAAATCCCCTTTTCACCTTTTAGACAAATCGATACTTAGAGCTGCATTTTCCATTTTGGAGGATCTTAGCCAAGTATCTGGGTGAAGATCAAATGCTCGGGATTGTGTGCACAAACTCTGAGACGGCATTTAGTCTCGAGACATATGACAAAAATGGAGAAGTTGATCTCCAAAATGCTGTTTATGCAAAAGCAGCTGAACTTGGCAAGTCTATTAGTGGTGAATTTCGTGTCATATGTCTTGAGGAAATAAGGTACATAAGTGTTATTTTTATAATTTTATAACATTTACTGTTATGGAAGATCATATTCCTTACCAACTTAATTGAGTTCTTGAAAGCATTTCTTCATTCATTTGCAATAAACCTTTGGCAGCCCATACAGAGGAGAGATTGAAGGCTGTGATCGTCAAAGGAAACTGGCTTTGCCTTATCCTACCTTACCTTGTGAAGAAATCCCTCCAGGCTTCGTAGGATATGCAGTTAACATGGTGAACATAGACTTTGATCATTTGGCAACAAGAACAACTGAAGGCCTTGGTCTACGAGAAACACTATTTTATCGGCTTTTTGGCAAGTTACAGATTTATGACACCAGAGAACACATGAAGCAGGCCTCTGTCTGCATAGAACACGGTGCTGTATCACTGGATGGTGGAATAATACGAGAGGACGGCTTGATTTCTCTAGGCTTCTGGTATCTCCGTTTCTCCCTCCAATTTTCCAGATGTCGTTAGTTACTATAAAATTTCTGTGACTAGGGTCTAACCCTGACTGAAATTAAAAAATAAAAGGAAGTTGGTTGCTATTCCTGATAGTCAGTGATCAAGCTAAATATTCTTCTTCGCATTTTCTTGAGATCGAGAAAAGGTACAGATACATTTTAGATGCGTAGTCAATCATTCTTCAAATTGATCAAGGAAGTTGTTTCTTTGCTGTAAAAGCTGTTGCAGTAGCAAGAATATCCTGTGGGTTGTTTTTTCTATTTGTTTCGTAATCTTAAGCAAGTTTCACAACACCATACTATTACTACATGCTCTGTTGATTATTACGGCTGCTGAGTTCTTGGTTGACCTGATTGCTAGTTCATGTTTAAGGAAGGATGTCTCCATTAACTGCTATGAGTGACCTGGTTTACCATTTTGCCTCTTCAGGAAGCCAGACATAATCTTTCCTGTTGTCACATCTGAAATTCATATAAATACTTTGCCGGAGAGTACACAAGTAGGGATGCAGATTGCAGAGGCTCTGTCGGAGTTGAGAGTGACCCTATGCAAGATACGTAAGATTACAAGAGCTTGCGAGGAAGATAAGAGGCAATTTTATGGGAAGAGTAAGGACTTTAGCACTAATGGACACACACAGCCGAGGCTTTCATGAAAAATCACTGTCCGAAGGTGGAATTCTGCCCGGATAATTATGTCTATGCCGAGAAAATGAAAGAGAACGAGAGAATCACTGTGTGTTTTTTTGCAGCTACCAATTTTTTGGAATTTAAACTGTTACCGTAAGTTGAACATTTTTGTCCTCTTTGTTGGATTGGTGTTCCAGAATCATTAGTCAAGAGGCATCGCTTCATCTATCTATCCCCCTGAATTGTAAGTTTCAAAGTCAATGCCAATGAGGATGCCCGATATTTGCAGGTGCTTTTCGTGATCTCGAATAAAATTTCGATTATCATGACTATAGCACTCTGCACTTGTGGAACGCACTTATTAGAAACTATGGTCTAGTGTACTCCGTCAGTACTACTTTATAGGCAGTATTTTACACGACCTTTTTGGGGCGGTTTAATTTTGAATTTCTCAATTAGGATGGGTTCTTTTAAGGAAAATGGGTAGACAAAAAAGAAAGCAAACGGTTAGAGATTTGAGAATAAACATTAGAGAAATTCATAAATAAAAATACACAAATATAGTTGATGGCAAGGTACAATGTGATTTCTAAAGGTAAGATCCAAATAAGTATTTGGTTTTTTCAAACATAAAAACATCATAATAGGCGCATAACCTAACCAGAGCCCTATTATTGTGGACATGCATATGATGTATATATATTCTTTGAACTTGAACTGCCGTGAAATTAGCAGCAGCCGATTGATGCCCTTTTGAACATTGATTGGTTTAAAATGAAAAAAAAAAAAAAAAAAAAGACCAGTTTTGGTCGAATATGTACATGGTGAGATCATTCCTTAGGCCCTTTGGCTATGATCGAGCACATACAAAAATAAGGCTACTAATTAAAAAATACTTTATTTTTTAGGGATTCACATCAGAAGAATAAATTATATTAAAAAAAAAAAAAAAAACTCTTCAGGAGCAAAGATTGGGTGCCTTTGTCATCTATCCTTATCAAGATCATAGATAGATTTGCCCCCATTGTCGCCACACTTATCAAGAAAACAGAAAAAGATATCTACAAAGAAAACTAAAATAAAGGAGTAATTTCCTCAAGACATCCTAAACTTTTTCCCAGATACACCAATTCTTGAAGCTCTTTTTTTATTTTGTTTTTTCCCGACGCCAATTTTGCTAAAATCAATCAAAATATTGGAGTTTGCAAGAATGATATATGTAATTATTAGACTAAAAACCATTGGTTGAATAAATTTGCATTCATCAACATGTCCCTTTTCCAATATTTTCGAAATACTACCGTATGGATATGGTATCGATTGTTTAATTCAGGAAGCACTTTTAAATAGTTATTAATTCAAATTAAAAAATAAATTGTAAATAATAAAAAAAAATAACATGTGAATTTCATTTTCAACTTATTGTAAACCCATACAAATTGTATCCTAAAATTTCAATAACTAATGAAAGAGAGGAAAAAACAGAGATTATTAGGTAGGAATGTGGAAAACTTTCTCTGCATTTTCTTTGGCTTCGAAATATATTTTGGCAAAGTGAACGTAAATTTGGAGTTAAAAAATCAGGTGAAAAAGGGGATTATTGCCCAAATTTACTAGTGCCTGTAAGTCGTCAATTAGATCATGTAGCTATATTACCCAAATTATCCACGCACAAAAAAAAAAAAAAACAGAGAGAGAGAGAGAAGGATGTGAAATATATATTTAAAAGATAGAATACATTTGATTCATTTTAAAGCCAAATGAAAATGCATAAAGCACCACAGTGTCCATTTTGAATTTCTTCTTAAAAAATTAAAATACTCTAATATTCCAACCATTGATAAACTCTAGTAGAAAATTAAAAGGAGTAAAAGTGTATAATAGGAGCATATTGTTCATCTAAAAGCCATATAAGAACTCCCAAAGAATTAAAAATTGTCTGAGTGTCACTTAAATTGTCTAAATGTCACCTAAAATATTTACTTCAAATTGTTCGAATGCCACTTAAAATTTTCTGCTACACTATATCCTTAAAATGTACTTTTCAATATAATTGAACCAATTAAATTCTTTAAAGCTCAATTGCAATTTTTTTATCATAAAAGCACAAAATCCTGTCAAATTAGAAAGAGTAGGCTTAAAGAGAGACTATTGAACCTTGAGAGAGAGAGAGAGAGAGAGAGAGAGAGAGAGAGAGAGAGAGAGAGAGAGAGAGAGAGAGAGAGAGAGAGAGAGAGTTTTTGACATGCAATTCCTTCTCCCTAAAGCATTCCAAAACATTGATAATTTTGCAATTTTTTTTCCTCCACAAAAGAAAAATCATGTGAGGAAATTTCGTTAGGACATCTTCACAATTTGGCCATCTTTGCGAATGTACCAAAAGAAAATAACATAATAGAGTTTTATTCCTCCCTTCGCATGTATTTGCTTTGTCGCATGATTTGACCCTATGGCAACCTAATATAGAAACTAAACTCCTTTTATCAAGAAGGAAGAAAACAAGGAAGTCAACGTCATTGACTGAACTAATGATAGCATTTATTCCTAATAAAAAGACTAAAAATGAAAGTGCTAGCAAGCAAGCTCTACGCCCAGCATCTTGGTAATGGATCCGCAAGTCATCGACCCAAAGGTATTTTTTTTTTTAGTGAAAGGTAAGAATATATTAATAACTTTGGACAAACAAGAAACGGCACCAACTTACACTATGACCGCGCAGCAAGAAGAGTGTAAGGGAGTTGAAGGGAAAACAAAAGAAAGAAGAAAAACGCCCACAACCCGGGCCAAGGCAAAACCAAACCTAGCAAATCTCTACTACATACTTAAAAGCGGGACGAGAGAACTAGGATGGTACAAAGACAAGCACCAACAGCAACAAGCAAGCTACTGAGAGAAGACCGAGGGGTCGAAGCCCCAATTCCTTTGAAGTCTTCTACTTCTTGGGGGTAGGAGGCACATTCTTGAAGGAGAGAACTCTGTCCTTGACAACTTTGATCAAATGATTTTTGAGAGCCGACACGGAAACAGTTTCACCCCAAAGATGATGCAATTTCTCTTCTTCCAAATTAGATAACACAAAGCTCTAAAAGAGAACCTAGCAATTTTGTGGAAGAAATCCTTACCCGATAAAAACTTTAGAGCCCACGTGGAGGTCTCAGTCCACGGTCTAATTCTCCAAGGTAGGTTGCACCTAGAAGCCCAGAAATAAGCCAGGGTAGTAGGGGTTTGACAGTGAAAGAAAAGGTGATCAATAGAGTCCGGCTGAGTTGAGCAAAAGGCACAGACCGAGTAGTCAATCCTACCGTAAGAAAGTAGGAGTGATTGAGTCGGTAGGCGCTTCTTGGCAATAAGTCATAACAGAAATTGATAATGCGGTGCCAAGGCATTATCCCAAACCAGAGTCGCCCAAGGAACTCGATCTTTTTTGACTTTGATTAAATTCTAGGCCGAAGCAACCGAAAAAAAGGCCCGTAGAATCACCGCACCAAAGGAACTGGTCACAAACATTAGAAAGCACCGGCAAGTAGAAGCCCCAACTTTCTAGGCGGGATTTAAAGGCCAGGGCAGAGGTGTACAGTTCAAAGACAGCTGCCATCTTAGATAAACCCGAGTCCTCCATTACAATGGAAGAAACAATTGTGTCCAAAAGACCACATGGAAGCCAATTATCATGCCATAGAGATGTCTGCATTCCATTGCCAAATTTCCAATGAAAGGACTGGTGAAAGTAGGGCCTAAGCTGCAAGATTTTTTTCCAAGCCCACGAGCATAAGGTTGGTTGAGGAGAAATCCAGAAATTCACTCTCTTTAAGAAAATCGAGTGAATCCAATGACATCAGAGTGACTCCTTATCAGTAAATAAGAACCAAATGTATTTGAGCAAGGAAGCTCTATTGCAATCTTTAATGTTTCTAATAGCCAGGCCGCCCTTAGATTTTGGCAAGCAAATATCTAGCCACAAGACTTTGGCCCCGCCTTTTCCCAAGGCAAAACCTTTCCAAAGAAATTGTCTCAAGATGTGCTCAATATTCAAAAGAACAGCAGCAGGTAAAGAAAAGACATTGGCCCAAAACGCCTAAATGGAATAGAGAATAGACCTTATAAGTTGGAGTCTCCCGGCAAAAGAGAGAAATCGATGAGTCCAAGATTGGACTCTTGCTGTAATACGGTTGATCAACTCAGTGCAGTCGGTCTTGGTCAATCTAGAAGAGATCGATGGAACAATTCTGCTTGCTAACGCAAGCCTACAAGATTCCTGACATATACGAGTTTACGTTAGAAAAAAAAATAATTATATTTAAACCCAAGTGATTTTGCAACAAACTCTCAAAATTTGAGCGGATTTAATTGGTTCAATAATGAGCCATCATTGCAGAGTATAACATCGAACACAAGACAGTATAATAGTCAAGTCCTCAAAATTCAGGAGTTCACTATCAAATAGAAGTTGAAGGAGACCGGAATACAAGAATTGAGCTGATTTTGTTGCTTTCCCCTATAAGGGAAGTGGAAAGAAGACCATCAATGACATAACTAAAGATTATATTTGTGGCGTAAGGCTTCTACATAAAATGAGTACAGACAAGAAATGGAGAATCATAACTCTTCTCTGTAACTCTATAATCCTATGCAATGTAGTTTTTTTTTTTTTTTTTGGTAAAGGTAAGAATATATAAATAGCTTAAACTAACTATACAAAAGATCGGCGCCAAAAACTTTCACTCAAAGTGACAACAGGTCAGATTAAGTGGAAGGGAGCCAATGTAAAAGAAAAGACACCCAACAGAACGAGGGATAAAACAACAAACTAAAAGCCAGGCTAAAGATAGCCAGCCGGAGCCTACAGAGGAAGAAACAAAGGCTAACAATCTTCAAAATGGCCAACATAGCAACGGCAAGGAAAGATCAACCGGCTGCAAAGGCTCACGGCTATAGATGGCGCGAGCAAGAGGATTAGAAACGCTGCCAAAAATGGAAGAGTCGAAGCCCCAACATCTTTGGAGCCTCATGTTCCTTAAATTATCAACCACATTGTTGAAGGTGAGAGCCTTCTCCTTGACCACTTTGATGAGATCGTTTTTCAAAGCCAACAACTCCAAGGTCTCCCCTTGAAAAATAATGCTATTTCGCTTCTTCCAAATGAGGTGGCACATGGCTCCAATAGAGAATCGGGTGATGCAATGGAGAAAATCCTTACCATGAAGGAACTTCAAGGCCCAAAGGAGATTCTCCGACCAAGACTTGTTTCTCCACGGAAGATTACATCTCGTAGCCCAAAAAAAAGCGAGATTAGCCGAGATGTGACAATCAAAGAATAGATGATCAACTAAGTCCGATCTGGCATTACAAAAAGCACATAACCCACTATCAATTCTACCATAAGAGAGAAGGAGAATCTAGGTGGATAATTGGTTTCTAATAATTAGCCAAAGGTTGAATTGAAATCTAGGAGCAATCGAATTGTTCCAAATAAGCGAAGCCCAAGGAACACGATCCTTCTTTCTCCTAATGACTTCCCACGCTGAGGCCACCGTGAAAGCACTAGAAGATCTCCCAAGCCAAGTAAATTGATCGGGGTTCGAGAGAGGACCGGAAGAGAATAATCCCCATCTTCCAAAAGAGTCCTAATAGCACCACCATAAGGGGAAAAGAGATCCACTAGCGTCACTTGTCTAGAGAAGCCCGAGCTATCAATGAAGGAGTCCGAAAAGATAAGTTTAACGGGCCTCTTGGGTGCCAATGGTCATATCATACGCATTAATCTGAAAAGCCATCTCCAACTTCCCAAAGGAAATATAATTGAAACTCCCACCTTAGCTACAGCATCTTCTTCCACACCCAAGAACAAACTAACGGAGTGAGGGAGATCCAAAAGTTTTTCTTCTTTAAGAAAGTCGTGTGAATCCACTTACATCACAACAACTCATTGTCTGTAAAGAGAATCCAAATATACTTGAGCATTGTGACTTTGTTGTAGTCACACAACCTGTGAATGCCCAATCCTCCTTCAACTTTTGGGAAACACACATCCTCCCAAGAGACTTTTACCCCATCGAGCCAAGTGTTGGTCATTTCCAAAGAAATTGCCTCAAGATTTGTTCTATGTGGTCTAACACCGAACATGGAAGTATAAACGCACTGGCCCAATAACTTTGGATGGAGTGAAGGACTGACCTGATCAATTGAAGTCTGCTTTCGAATGAAAGGAAGCGTTGGGCCCAAAATTGGACCCTGATTGTGATGCGATCAACAAGCAAGATACGGTCTATCTTGCCAAGCCTCGAAGTGATGATCGGTACCCCCAGATACCTCATCGGCAACTTTCCTTCCTAAAAATCAAGGGCCAGAAGGATATAATTCCGAAGAGAAGGGGACTCGCCTGCAAGGAAGACTTCACTTTTACTTGTATTCGGCAACAGACCACTCCATGAAGAGAAAATGTCCAAGCCTCTTTTTAATAAGGAAATTGATGCCCGGTCCGCCTGACAGAATAAGAAAATATCATCCATGAAAAAGAGGTGGGAGAGCTTCAAGACTTTGCACCTCCAAAAATATTTAAAGTTCGGATGCGAGGCACGAGAATTGAGAATCCCAGAGAAAACCTCCATCACCAATGTAAAAAGATAAGGAGACATAGGATCCCCCTATCAAAGGCTCGGGCCACTAGAGAAGAAACCATGTTGATCGAGATGGAGTACTTTGGAGTATGTACACAGACCATAATGAGCCGGGTCATCCAGGTGGGAAAACCAAAAATTATAAGGTTAATTCGAGGAAATCTCCATCAACCGTATCACACGCCTTCCGAAAATCCACCTTGACAGCGCACTTAGGCAAATGAGGGTCTTGGTGGAAACCCGCAAAAAGTAGTTTTATTTGCTTGGCATTCGTGAAGTGCATGTACAAGAAATGTCGATGATCACATAGAAGATAAGAAGGTGATTAGAACATTATTGAGGAAAACTAAGTTGAATGAAATTGAGATTATAACGGGGGCTTAATTTTGGAATAAGGTATGAAAATTTGTTAAATATTGCTCTTGTTGACATAAGGATAATAAATAGATTTGATAAACATCATTTCATCAGCACATAACCGATGGTGGTCGATGATAGTTTGTGTGTCCTCCTCATAAAATTAGCCCAATTAACGTACATTGCTTTTTAATTATTTTTTAAATTTTTTTAATTAATTTATTATTATTATTATTATTATTATTAATTATTATTATTATTATTCAAGAATCGGTTGGGCTATTTTACCTGTCCAACCTATTGGCTCGACTTGTATACTCGGATCTGATCTGGTCGGATTAAAAAACGAAAATTTTCAATTTATTTTTACTTTTTCAATGATTTTCTTAATTTCTTATATTCTCTCCCTTTTGTCTTTTTTTCTATTTTGTCTTTTTCCCCTGCACCTTCTCTTCAACCTTGCACCTTCTTCTATTCCCGAATCTTTTCGCGTTCTGCAACTTAACCAAACTTGAATTATCGGCGATGAATCAAAACCTTTGTATGCGTCATCGCCAGAAATACATAGCACCAACAAACCGACACCAACCGATGGTCACCTACTCCGACCGACGGCCACCAAGTCCGACAGCTTACTCTGCCGACAACAACTATCAATGGAAAATTTCCCAGTTTCCTTCAGCCCCTCCTCCAGCCCTGAGAATCTTTCTGGTTTTTAACTTCAGTCCAAGCTCCTTTTCTGTCTTCCATGGCTGACGCCATCCTCTCCTCCTCCTCGGGCGAGCCAACGTCTCTCACGCGAATCTTGTCTGTAATTCTTTCTCTCTCATGCGCCAGCTCACCTTCTAGAACACCTAGGTTTTGCTTACGTCACGCACTTTTACTTTCCTTTGAAGCAAGGTTAGAAGGAGGCTGGGCTGGGCTCTTTTCCTTTTTAATTTTGATGTGGGCTTCGATGGAAGAGGTGGGCTAAAGAGAAAGACAAATATGGGCTAAAAAGAAAAACAAAAGATGGCCGCAAAAAGAAAGAACCAGACTAGGTGGGGGCTGATGGCTTAGAAAGCGGAAAATGCCAAACTGGGCTGGACAAAACTAGCCCACTCGATTTTCTTTCTATATTCCCCCTTTTCTTCTTTTCTTTTTTACTTTCAATTACTTTATTTTATTTTATTTTTATTAAAATTTTGCTATCTCTCTCCTTTTTTTTTTATCTTGTCCATCCTTTTTTTCTGTTTTTATCTTTTATTTTTGTAAAATAAAATAGATACCTACAAACTCGACAAAAATTGGATGTCAACAATATAATCTTGTGTTTTTAAAGAAATCCCTCTTTTTTCCTTAATTATTGTCAAAGATGAAAAATAATAGAAAATGACATGAAACTAAATTAACTAAATTACTGATAATAAAAAATATATATTGCTAATAAATTTAAACTATAATTTACTAAAATTTGATAAATATAGCCACTTTAATATATTCAATGAGGTATTTGAATAAAAAAGAATAGGCAAGTTAAATGAAGAAGGAAAACGTCTCAATAATAAAAAGGTAACATGACAAAAATTGATTACTAGTCTTCGTAGTTTCTTCATGAAGCTTCCGCCTTCTCTTTCCAGCTCCATGAAGATGAAAACCCTTCTCCGCACTTTCCTATGTGACCTCCCCAAGCTTGCCATCTTGAAGCCCCCACTTCTTGAGATATTTTCAAGGATAGGGCTTTATCTGAACGTCATGATGAAGATACAAGCTTCACTCTCCAAAGCCTTGATCAATGTCAACACCGTCATGCTCACTCGAGTCTTCCCATACGTGTTAGGATCCTGCACAAGTAAAACACACCCATTAAAAAAACAAAAAAATACGTGCACATTGTGGGTGGTTGGATGAAGGGAAAAATTGTTTGAAAATAAGGTGTTTTTGAGCTCGAAATCAAAACAGGGCGAATAAAAAGGGAAAGAAAGCAGAGTATTTATATAGTGTCAAGAGAAATGAACTTCAACAGAGAATAAAACACCAAGAGAATTTTGAGCTTAACAACGAGAAAGGAGCTTTTCAATGGCAGTGTCGAAACTGGGATACGGGTTGGGCGAAAACAAAAAGAAATGTCTCAACAAAAAGCAGAAAAAAAAATGGAGAAGCTTCTTCTTCATCGCTTGATTTCCCAAAACCCAAGTGAGAGAGAGAGGAGTGAAGCACGTGCAAGGTTCACTTGAGCTCGTTGGAATCACCAATGGCGCTCCAAGAGGCAATGGCGGAGGTGAAGGCGGGAACTAGGGTTTGTGACCGACGAAGCTCTTGGGGGAAGCGATGATCGGCGAGGCTTCTAGGGAGGCGGAGGCAGTGAGCTTGTTGGAGAAAGAAAAAAGAGAAGTGTCTAAGCTGTTCTTCTTCAAGAAAGAACGTAAAGAGCTATGAAAATTATAATTAAGAGAGAATTTTTTAAACGGGATTATGAGCATTCAATATCTCATCATTTTCTAATAGCCAACTTGAGGAACAAGAAAAAGAAAACTCACCTTTTAGACTTTTTCATTTGGTGGCCAGTCTAAATTAGAGGCCACGTGTCGACCTTTAATGGAGCCACTTCAGCTCATACATGCCATGTAGGACGATGACCTGGTGGTTAACAGCCACCGAATATTTTCTTGTCAAATGTGAACCACAGGTTGGGGGCCACCGCCACGTGGCCCTACTCTCCCTCATCGCGTGCCCTAAGTCTGTCCTATCCCATCAACCCGAAGAAAGAAAGGCAGGTGTCAAAGCTCAGGGAGAAAAGAATAGGAAGGTACAATTTTTTGGTACTCCCTCGTGTGCAGAGGGAACGCACCAATAAGACAGCCCTAAAAGACCCTTAAAACTGCTCGTTCCAACCAAATGGGAAATTTTCTGACCCCATTTTAAAAAAATACAATAATCGCTCATATAAAAAATAAATCATTTATAGGAAAAGAGCCAGAGTAATGGGAATAGATATTTAGAAGTTAGCTGCGATTAACCGTGATATAAGTGATCATTAAGCGAATTTGGAATGGATCTTACAATTGGGTTTAATTCCTCGGTCTAACTTATTCACCCTAGCATGCACAAATTTTGTATGGAATGAAATCATCAAAAAATAAATAAAATAAATAAATAAAAAGCATCAAACAAATTTTTTTGTGTGGAATGATATTTGTAAAGGTGAGGTAGAGGCGCCAATCAAATCAATAATTAAATTGAGGCAATCAAAAATGCCACGATGATGTCTAAATCTCATTAAAGCAATCAGACAACAAATCTATCCATAAATAGCCATCAAATATTGTGAAGTCTAATCGGATGGAATGGAGAGGGTAGCCGGTGAACGGTCAATCTAGGGTTGCGGTGTTCACGGCGATGGTGCACGTTGTCGGCGGAGTAGAGTGTAAAAGTGGACGATAGTGGCTGGACTCGACAAAACTTTTGATGGTTCTCGGGGCACATGGCAGCGGTAGGGACTAGGGGTGAGCATGGTTGGGTTGGTCGGGCCACCCCTAACCCTATGACCAACCCGTACAGTGTCGGTTCTCAATTTTAGGACCGAGGACCAACCCTATTGAGCTTGGGACCAGGACCGGACCGGCCCAATGGGTTCGGTCTGTTCCGAGTCAACCCGGGACCCGATCGATAATTTTTTCGTCTTAATTTTTATACTCCCTAAAAAAGCAAACCCATACATTCAAATTACACATCCATCGGCAATGTGGTATTATGCAACTAAACTATAAATACCAATACATATTTAACAAATTTAAGATGAAACAATAATAGAAATTTCATACATGCTAACCACTCATTGAGATATAGGACAATATGGAAAGTTATTGTAATCATCTATCTTTAATATTCATAACACCATATGCAAAAGCATTTTCCTACATATGATCATGTAGAATCCACTCAACCAAAAAATGAATTTCACACCACTTGACTAACATTTGATCATGTAAAGTCCACTTAACTAAAAAATAAGTTTTACACCACTTGACTAGCAAATCACCGTAGCAAGCTAGCGAGTACTACTCTACTCTTCAAAAACTTCTACAAGTTGACACAAATTAAAAAGCAAAAGTGCAGGTGAAATTCATTAGTAGAATACAATTAAACCATAAAAGTTCAAAATACTTAATATAAACCATAAATATATAACTTCACATTTTGATAATTCACTCGAACTTCTAACACACGAAAACAAAACAAACGACACATAATTAATACTCAACAAAAGTTTTAAATTGAAATTACTATTAGTGCTATTGATAGAACATGTCAATATAATATAATAAAACAGACATTTTACTTAGGTTTGAATATATAAAAGAATTATATATAATATACGGGGTTGGTCGGGGTTGGACCAACCAAAAGCTCTTAGGGCCAGAGGACCATCCAACGGTGTTGGTCCTGGAATTCGGGACCAAGGACCGACCCGGTCCCCTTGGGAGCTGGACCCAGGACCCGACGAGGGTTGGGCCGGTCTAGGGCCGGTCCGGGGTCGACCCTAGACCGCTGCTCACCCCTAGTAGGGACAATAACTTTGACGAGTCAAAACGGGGTGTCCTGCAAAGACACAAAGTCCCCCTCTCGTTTGTACGTAGTGGGTCTGCTTTTTTTAGGTGGACGATGGCTAGGGCTTCTCCAAGCTGATCACTCTTGCTTTTGAAACATTAATTAATAGTGAAGAAGTGACATTTATTGCCAGATACTAATTAAAAAAAACATTGTGACATGCATAGCCCGTAAGGTTAACTAAAATCACTTTTTTTCTTTTAAGGTCTGTTTATTTCGAATAAAATTGTTATCAGAATTTTTTCTCATTCTCAATATTTAAATAATGGAAAATGATCTATTAATGGTAAATATTTTCTTGGATTGAAAAAGGGAGCTTATATTAAAAAAATTCCTTTCTAGTAAGAAGAATATAATTTTTTCCTAAATTATCATAGAAATGATAATTAATTATTTTCACGAAAAATAATTTCCTTTATTATGAAATTTTCAATGAAAAATGGGGAAAACATCATGAAAAAGAAAATTACCTTCGAGAAATCATTTTTCAAAAGAATAGTTATTTTTCTTTTGTTTTGTCATATGTGAATGAAAATGTTTTTGGTATTTGAATCTCATTTGGGAATAACCAGACCCATCTCTTTACTCATATGACTTTTATGCATTGGCAATACGTCGAGCTTGTTATTGATTGGCGGTATATTTATAATTTTTTGGTAATGTCGACAAAGAGGTGTAATCAAATAATTTAAATTTTCACTAATTTAATGAGGCAAGTTCTAAGGAGACTGTCGCACTGTAAGTAAAATCGAAAAAATTCGCATTCAAATGGATAAATTGTTGTCAGGCAATTTACTAGACAGACACTTTTCGTATCCTTCATTTTAATGGGGAAAAAGCTAGGCACGCGGTGAAACTGTTTTTGGGCGGAATTCAAGATCAAAATCCCAAAATTGCCCCTCCGACGCTGCAGAACATTCCAGAACCCCCAGGGGGACGCCACGTCACGCCTCTCCTCCAATGGAATAAAAGCTCACGGAATTGGGATAGCATCTACTATTTTCCTTGTACCATTAGTAATGCGACATTCCTTGATTCTACCCGAGGTGAAGTGCGGGATATGTTTTACAAAGAGGTCGGTCCATGTTAAAAAAACATTTGATGGATTCGGTGGCTATCCAAAAGAATTAATTTATAATGTGCTTGATATTATAGGGGTGGCGGTTCCGGGTTTCGGTTCGATTCCGTGCCGGAACCTGGAACCTACCCTCGGGTATAGGTTCCTCAAAATGAGGAACTGTAACCTCACCCATGGGAGCAGAACACAGGAACCCTCGTCTGTGCGCAGGTTCAAAGGTCGGTTCAGGGTTATGAGGTTTTTTTTTTTTTTTTTTTATATTTGAACTATAACATATGCGCACGTACCCAAAAAAATTATAATGTATGCGCGCGTTAAAAAAACATTATACGCGCACGTTAAAAAAAATATAATGTATGCGCACGTTAAAAAAAAAAAAAAACTATAATGTACGTGTATACTACATGGTAACTTCCCATTAACATGTTATCTTGATACATTAACTTCGCACTGCACAACAATAATAGAATATAATTAAAAATTTCAAAACAAATAGCAAACTAGAAAGTAGAAATAAAACACCACTAGAACAAGAATGTCTAGAGGTACAAGTTTTGAAAACAATTTCGATAAAACCCTTAAATGAACTCAGAAAATTCTGAAATTTGGACACGTTGTATTTAAGACCTAGAGGTACAAGTTTCATGAAGAAATCGTAGTCCAATTCGTTCTGGATTAAAAGATAAAATCGATTTACTTTTCCTATTCTCTACTTGCACAGTTTTTGAAATTTTTTTGATTAAATAGGCAAATGAACTACAAAAATTACGAAATTTAAATATGTTGTAGGGAAGACATGAAGAGAGATATTTCATGCAGAACACATTTCCAGAAGAACCTCATACAAAATGATATAGTCTACGCATTGCAACTTACAAGATCCGAACACATCAGATTGCACAGTTTTAGAAACATTTCCGATTAAATATCCAAATGACCTTCAAAAATTATGAAATTCGACTATGTGATAGCCAAGATCATAAGGTAGATACTTCATGAAAACATCAAAGTCAAATTCGTCCTAGATAATTAAATATGGACGGTTAAAATCCCTGTTCGTAGTACCGTAATTCCAGATCTAACCATCTCCAAAGGACCACGATTTCACCTACCTATTCTTGTTTTTGTTTTCTCTAAAAGTTTGATATGTGGTACCTTAGGATGTCCTTTACAACTTTTGTTAAGAAACCGAAGTGAAATTTCTACAAAAAGGTTGCCTTACAGTCCATGCATTCATCAAGGGCCGGTCCCAAAATCTCCAGATCCAGTCTTTCCAAAGAATAACGATTTCACCCACTTATACTTGTTTGTTTTATCCCAAATTTGAGTATGTTATACTCCAATAAGTCCTTTACAACTTTCATTTAGAGGCCAAAGCCAAAATTCAACTAGAACATCACATATAAGTCACTAGAACATCCAAGGTCGAGCTTTTTTGCCCTAAGTAACCGGTTCCGGTTCGGTTCGAAACGAGGTTCGGTTCGAAACCCGGTTCGGTTCGGTTCCTAGAAAAAAGGAACCGGAACTAGAACCGGTCCCCCTTGGAACCGGAAACCGAACCGGACCCTCCTCTGGTTCGGTTCCGGTTCCGGGTAACCCGGAAACCGCGCTCAGCCCTTACACTTGATAACGCTTCAATTTTTCTGTTTTTATTTTTATTTTTATTTTTTATTTCTCGAAAAAAATATAAATAAAAATTTTGTAATTTTTCCATTTTTAAGAACATATTTGAAAAAAAAATAAAAAATATTATTTTTTTTGTCCCTAGAAATAAAAATAAAAACAAAATCAATTTCTCATCCCTTTACCTCCTGCATCACGAGACGTCTCTCTCTTTCTTCTTTACTTCTCTCTCAGTCTCGTAAAATTTGTCTATCTCATGAAAGTTGTCCTCCTCCTTCTTGCATTAATCAAACAACGCTCGCCGGAGATGATGGAGTCGCCAACACCTTTACTCCTCTGTCGTTGCAACAAGTCCTAAGAGACCGTAGGAAAAATATTTTAAATAAAATAACAAGGCATCTCAATATGCCTGAGATTCCATAAATTTATATTTCCGACTTTTTGTAATGTTGTTTATTAATACTTGACAGCATTTCTATTCATTCCAATAAGATAATTAAATTATGTATTATTATATATTCTCATTCTATTTATTAGGCCATCCCACGGTAATAATTAGCAAATGAAGGTATTTTTTTTAAATTTAAAAAGCTTGAGTTTCCAATTCCACCTTCCTCTTTCAAGAACTTTATATAATCAACTATAACTGACATTTTAAAAATTAATTAAAAAAATGGGAATAAAATATTTTTGGGAATATAAATTTTTAAGGTCATACTAACTGCATTTATGTTCTTTGTCTATTTCATAAATATAAACTTTGTATAGTTATCATATGCCTTCTTTTTGCTCAGAAATTCACAGGAAATAGAAATAGAAAAAATTGTTTCTAAACATAAATTGTTTCGGAACAAAAATGTTACCATATTTTGGTCTTCTTAGTGAAGTCTGAGCTTGTGGCGGTAGCCAAGGTTATTTATGGAGATGAGCAAGTAAAGATATAAGATGGCTTCGTGAACACGTAGAAGAAACTATAGTTTCAAGTCCATATTGCTTAGCTCAACTCATAACACAATCTGCAGCAGTTCTTTGGTCACGAGGAATGGAGTTCTTTCAATTTTAGATGAACAATAGTTAATTAAGAGCACAAATGATAGTTTTGTATTATCATGGAACTTCAGGTGTACAATTACTTTCGTGAATATATACCATCATTCTTCATCGGTAGCCGATGTAATATTGATTTGAAAAGACTAGTCGCGCGATACTTCTCCCTAACCTTCCTGGAACTCTTCCTCATGCAAGTCCCATAGATGTCCAGCCTTACTATTTGTTTCATTGATGGCACAAATGTTTCTTCAAACAAGCACCAAAACTATGTTAATGTTCACTTATATTTCGACCATTCGTCCAAACTCATCCAAACTTGAACTTGCTTAGGAAAAAATGTACCAAGTCCCTCATGAGATGACTTGAATTTGTTTCATTGATGGCTTGGGCAAGCTTTACTGGCCTCATGTTGGGTCTTGCCCTGCCTCACCGTCTAGTCTAATAACTCTAGCCCGTGCTTGGCCCGTACATTGATTTGGTCCAGTATAGTCTACGCAAAAAAAAAAAAAAAAAAAAAAAAAAAAAAAAGGCTCTAGTCAAGACCTTGATAATTGATTCATAATGCTCTGATTTTGTTCATATGCAAGTATAAGCAGTGATCATTTGTAGTCTGGAATGGAGATTGGCCCCTAAAGAAATCTTTTGTGTGCTTTTAGTGAAGTTGCACCAAATTGGACCGAACTCATGTAGATCAGAGAAAAAAACATGCAACCGAAGCTTCAAAACTGACATCTCCTCATAAGCGTATGAAACTTTTCTTTGGACAGACAACAAACAGAGGGTAATGACTTCTTAGATAGGACATGATTTCACCAATCTTATTCATAAATATATAGATTCACAGCAGCACATAAGACTTGTTATACCCATCAGGTGAAAAAAGAAAAAGAAATCGTGACACCCGGCAAGAAAGCACTGATCAAAACATGCAAGCGTGGAAATTTTGCGACTTTCACTTACAAGATGCCCCTAGTTCTTTACAGTAGTTACATGCTTCAACAGAATCTGCACGACATCCTGAGATACTCTCGTGGCCTCCGTCTTCAGGTGTGCAATTTTGCTTCCATTTCTTGCTCGAGCCGCTTGACATTAGTGCCAGAATCTCCACTACTTGGCGTGATTGGCACACCTGGAAATGGAGAGAGTTATTAATCAGTACAGACCAGCCTACTCCAAGCAATTATAAAGAGGAGACGATACAAGCTCCTATATTTAAAGATGATAGAATTCTGAAAGTTAATTCATGCTGCATTGCTATGGTTGTCATGTGCAGAGCTTGTCAAAATAAGAGTTTATGATGAATATATGCTAATTTGAACAAGTGCAGGACATTAAGACTCCACAAGCATGAGTACACAAGCAGCAATTCACTGCTATTGTTTGGTTCCAACTGACATTTCTTTATCCTAAATCTTCATGATCAAAGAAAGCAACTTGAAGTTCCCTACAAGACAAAAACACCAAGTGCTTAACAAGTTCTAGTGATATTGCTCTCATCAGTAAATATTCTTACAATCCCATTTTTTATTGATGAATAATTATTAAGTACTGTAAATTCAGAGTGCTTGTGGCCACAGAGTTGTCATCAGTTAGAACCACGTGACTACCATCATAAACTTATCTAGTACAAAGGCTTGCTGAATTTAAAGAAAGCAACCAATACCAATTGAGCTTCACTTTTAAGTATACCGAGCTGCAAACCTTTGTCATTTTAAACTTCCAATTACATGCATTTCTCCTTCACAAACGGAAATACCAAATTAGGATGCTAGATGGAGTCAGAACAACTATTTTCCCCTATTCTTACCTCTGCATCCTTTCTTCAGAAACTCAACCTCCATTAGAGCACGAAATGCAACAATCTCCTTCTCTGCCTTTTCTTTGGCTTGCCTTAGCTGAGCTGTTTTCGCTGTAAAGAACCAGTTGAGAGTCTATTTATACCAATCTAGCAACAAGCAAATACTAAAAGCAAGTAACAGCTTATGGGGTGATGTTACATGTTCATTATGTTAAACCAGATTCCAGTGCACAATAGTAACATTCAAAATATACTAATGCTAGTTTACTGCTCCTCAGACAATAATTATGGGGGCACCGAGGTACTCTGGAGAACTGCACCAGGGTACTGTCACCTCTCTCGGATGTAAAGACACGTTCCCTTCATCCTTTTTCCTTCGTTAGTTGATTATTCTTTTTTCCTACAAAGTTTTCTGGAAGAAAACACAGGCCAAGGCCAAATTAATCATACAAGGACTGTTCAACCCAAAAAGAAAAAGAAAAAAAAAAAATCAAATAATCATACAAGGACTAGATATGCTTAATCCCACAGGGTTGACTATGTGTTTAACAGCTAGTTGGTGAGTGTAAATTTGGGCCAAGATAGGTTCCAATCCTCACACTATGAAATCACAGAACTCCATATTTGGGCCACCACTTGGGATTTGCTTGTGTTTCCCCTTGTCCAAGAGGTTAGTGGGGCATATTATGGCCAATGGTTTACCTACCTAAAATGGGCTCCCTCTTTATAGAGAAAGGGATTAGATATGTCAATAATTAGTCTTGTATCTTGTTAACCATAATATATCTCATCCTATTATCTCCTAGAAGGTCCACTCTCAAGATCTTAACCACCATACACAACCTTAGAGTACTAATTCTCTAGGGAGAACAACTAGCAGTGAGATCATGCTAGTCAAGACAAAAGTAAATGCATCGGTAGAACTCTGTGAAAGACAGCAGATCTAACATTCAATAATAGTATATGGACAAACTTCATTCCAGTAAACGAAAGGAAATACTATAAAACTAAGAAACCAATAAGCAGATTTAGAGACATGTTACCCTCTCTGGCTGCATTGACAATGCGTTGTGCCTCTTGTTCTGCAGCAAGTAACAATCGAATATCATTTTGTTGTCCTCTGATGGCTTCCTTGGGTGCTGAAGTTTTCACAAAAAGTACGTCAAAAGGAACAACTGCAATTTACTTTGAATTAGCACTCACTGCTATTAAAAGAATTTTGCTTCTTACTGCAGCAAACTCAGGACTTCAGTAAGCCATTCGAAAATGAACTTCAAAGGGTATATGAAGATTCCGGCAAGCACATAGTTTTGGGGGAAACTTAATGAGACAATAGAGATTGAAAAGAACATTGTATCACTTATCATATCAGGAGAATTTGAACTGAGTAAACTCTGCACCATACTAGTGGCAGCAAACAATGAATTGAAAATTGCCACCTCAGAAACGAAAACTTGGAAACTGTTGAGAAAAAACTACTAGTCACTATGACTGAAGAAGCAAATACAAATAGCAATATTTTAATTTAAGACACTAGAACGAAATGATTACAAGTGAGGCGAAGAAACATAATAAAAGGGTTGAGAACAATCGAACATGTGAAGATCAACACAATGATTTGTCAAATTGTCCCTCCATACATGAATCTCTTTGATATTGTCTCACTCAAAACCCAAATCTTTTTTATCATTAAAAAGAGTGGAAAGGGGGCGACCAAAACTGGCAACTCCTGGCTAGATTACAGGAGCTCCACAGCCATTACAGAATGAGGCTACTCCTCATTTCGAGCAAGCTTATCACCATCACCCTAGCGTGGTGATAGTGCGAGTAGACTCAGGATTATCTTACGCCATGGCACTGCCCAACCTATGTTACAGACAAACCGAGGCTTCTTTGAAGCCAAGGAGTGACCAGGGGATTGGAACCATTGACCGGTAGCGAAAACAAGGAAAATGTAATCGGTTGGCTAATTTCTAGTGCGAAATCATCATTTAATTCCTGTAAATGTCCTCAAGCCGCCATATACCGGAATTGCTCATTGATATCGCTAGAACCAAGAAAAAGATAGGAAACGTCGACGCAATTGTAATGGGACGCATCAACGTGAAAAGGCCAGGAATTTTTGCTGACACATAACTGAAAAACCTCTAAAGCATTGAGCAACTCCTACATGACTGATCACAATTACAGATCCAACCCCTCCAAAGCCTTCAATAAGCTATACCGGAAGAACCCAGTTCAGTTACCAACATATTGTGACTAACGTTACGCAAAAAGAATTAAAGAATTTTCCAATTGAATAAGAGCAAACCCAACAGATAAATTTACCTTATAACACAGATACTTCGAATGTGAATCATGTGTTCAAGCATGAAGCGACCCGGATCCAGAGTTTAACAAAGATCTAAGATTGGAAGGTCGATTAACAAACAGACAACTGGAAATAATGACAGGATTGGATACTCCGTCAAGCCGCAAAAGGCCTAGGTCATCCCGAGGATTCCGATGCCGCAAACCTTTTTGGGGTCGGTTTGGCTATTGTACCCAATCACAATCAACAGCGTGATGTAAAGGAAGAGGAGGGTGGCAATGAACTCAGCGATGAGCACTTGCCCAGCTCCATCGGCCATTGGGTCTATCAATGGGGCTGGCAGCGGGTTGTGGTAGTCCTTGGCCGAGAATGAGCCATGCTCCCCACTTCCTTCGTTTTGCTCGAAGCAAAACGAGATTTCTCTTTTTCTGATTGTTGATCCCATGAAGTGTATTCTACTACAAATTGCGCCCCGAAAACGCCAATCAACCATCTTTTTGTTGCGTTTCGGTTTCCACACCGACCCTACTAAGAATCCACCAGTTGAATGTCCTGGAGACAGCTTTGCACCAAGAATCCACCTTATTCTTCCTCAGCTCCAAATCGGAGAAGTCAATCTTCAAAACCCGTTTAAAAGCACTGAAGAGTGAAAAATACATTCTCTTTTTATGATGTAATAAATAGAAATGCCAAGTTTCAAAACATAATTAATTACGTGTTATAAAATGTCTAGGGATACATTCAAAATCCTTAAAAAATAATACATCTAATTTGATTTAGTATTTAGGGTTAATACCACAAAAAATTTCAAATTATACCTATTGCAACATAAAATGCCCTAAACTTTGTATCATTAAAAATCCTCAACTTACCCATTGTGACACAAATGCCCTATAAAAAAACCCTTAAACTTATGCCCGGATGGATTTGAAATAAAGGATATATATATATATATATATATATATATATATAGATATATATATATATATATATATATATATAGATATATATATATATATCGTGACTTAAAAAAACAAAGTTTAGAGTAATTATGTCATAATTATGATTTTTGGGACACAAAATAAATATTAGAGTATGTGTCATAACTAGTATAGTTTGAAATTTTTTGTTACATTTTTCATAGTATTAGTTCAACAATTACTTAAAAGTCTTCCCGAATTATATAAATTATATATATTTTTAAATTAAATTAGTTAGTAAGTCTCAATGAAAACTGATCAATAGCTTTTACAAAGTCAAAATAAGCCTATCGGTATTAGGGGTGAGCAGCGGTCTAGGGTGGACTCACTGGACCCCTAGCGCCTAACCCTTGGTTTTGTTTGGATTTCCCAAGGGGACTGGGTTGGTCATTGGTCCCGAAATTCAGACTAACATTGTGCGGGTTGGTCGTCGGTCCTAAGAGTTTTGGGTCGGTCCAACCTTGGATCAACCCTGTATATTATATTATATTATATTATTTATAATTATTTTATATATTCAAACCTAAGTAAAATGTCTATTATATTATATTATATTGAGATGTTCTATTAATAGCACTAATAGTAATTTCAATTTAAAACTTTTGTTGAGTATTAATTAAGTGTTATTTGTTTTGTTTTTCAGGTGTTTAGAAATTCAAGTGAATTAACAAGATATAAAGTTATATATTCATGGTTTATATTAAGTATTTTGAACTTTTTATGGTTTAATTGTATTTTATTAATGAATTTCAGCTGCACTTTACTTTTCAATTTGTGTCAAATGGTAGAAGTTTTTGAAAGGTAGAGTAATACCGTAGTTGCTGGTGATTTGCTAGTCAAGTGACATGAATCATTTTTGGTTGAGTGGATTCTACATGATTAAATGCAGGAAAACGTTTTTGCATATGGTATTATAAATATTAAAGATAGATGATTACATGAACTTTCCATCTTATCCCATATCTTGATGAGCAGTTAGCAAATACGAAATTTATATTATTATGTCATCTTAAATTTGCTAAATATGTATTGGTATTTATAGTTTTAGTTGCACAATACCGCATTGTCGATGGATGTGTAATTTGAATTTGTAGATTTGTTTTTTTAGGGAGTATAAAAAATAAGACGAAAGAAAATTATCGATCGGTCCCCGGGTTGACCACGGAACCCGGACGAACCCATTAGGTCGGTTCGGTCCCTGGTCCTAAGCTCAATAGAGTCGGCTCGATCCTAAAAATTGAGGACCGATACTATACAGGTTAGTTTTAGGGTTAGGGGGTGGCCCGGACCAATCGGACCATGCTTACTCCTAATCGGTATCTTGGGAATATTCTTTAAGAAGAAGGTTACCATACAACCTTTGGATTAGGAACAACTAACAAGTATCAACAAATAATCACAAACGACAATTTCATTCGCCGGATGACAGTGCTTCGTGCGCTTTGTATCTTATCTACATCGAATGATGGGATTGTTCTCGCGCAAAAGGAAGGAGCAGCTGCCGCTTGCAACGGTGAAAAATAGACGCGATCTAGGATGACGTCAGCTCGTGTTGCACGTCTTTGTCGGTATCGAAGGGGAAAGCGTCTAAGTACTTTCCACTAATTTCGCCTCGCCATTTACCCAATCCGATGAACCATTCAAATAATTTAAACATAGAAAAATTATATAAATAATTTATAAATTTTAGATTAATGTATAATGAAGTTATGCATTTTTAATTTATTCAAAATAATTTTTAAATAGTAGACCAATATTACCTTTATAATTTTAAGTGGAGCCAAACCTCTTTTTCAAAGGAGGATTTCTAATAAAGGTTACTCCGTAATTAAATCATCAACAAAGATAGGGCCCATAATTTTTATTTTTTTTATAATTATATAATGCCATGTTCGAGGAAAATGAACATTGGGATAAAAATGCCTAAGATTTAAATTCTACTCATTTTCCCTTCCCATAGAAATTCCATATATATATTTCTTTTTCTATCTTCCATTTTAAACTTTCATCTTTTTCTCAACTAAAAACTTAAATTAATGGGTAGATTGAGACCATGTATATATAAAAAAAAAAAAATCCCATAAACAAAACAATATGAGGTACTTTAAGGCGTTTGGTAACGATTATATTCTAAGGGCTGATTCGACTAGAAATGATTATTTTTTATTTTTACTCCAATGAAAGCGATTCTAACTAGAAATGATTATTTTTGATTATGTTCTCGAATTGATTTTGAGTAAAACGCGTTTAATAGCTATCCAAAATTTTTATTGGAATAAATTGCGTTTGATATCGTGCTAATTGATTTTGTTCCCATTAATTTCTTTCAATTTTTAAATAATTTTTAAATTCTTTTAAATACTTTTTTTTTTTACTTTTTTACTTTTTTCCTTTTTTCCTTTTTCCTTTTTTCCCCCTTTTCTCATATTCTTCTTCTTCTTCATTTGGTAGGTCCGGACAGCGGCCACCGGCAAACGAGGGCCGGCGCGCTCGCGGAGGTCTTTAGCCCTCGCGGTTAAGCCTCGGCGCGGTGACCGGCTCGACCAACCTTGCCAGTGGCTAGGCGGGGCTAAGGTGAGCCTTGCCGGTGGCTAGGGCGACCTCGCGTGGCTGGGTGAGGCCCGCCCGGCCACGGTGATGCTTGCCTTTGGCGAGCTCGCCGGACCTCACCCTTACGGCGGAAGCCTCCGTGACAAGAACCCGGTGCGAGGCGGCGGCTAACCGCGATGGGGGTAGTGGATGACAATTGCGGGATGTCGAAAGAAAATAAGGAGACTTTTACTATTTTGATTCTTTTTTTAATTCTCGGATGGAGAATCATATATATATATATTATTCTCGGCCATTCCCAATCTATTCTAGGAAATAAATTTGTTCTTAACAAAAATTTTACCAAACGCGATTCTCGTCCCAAACTGATTCGGGAACAAAAAATCATAATCATGCACTATTTGGCACATTGCTAAACAGGCCCTAACATTTTCTTATGTGTAAGCTCATGTGAAATTTGATGAAAGGGACCATACATTCATAAATATACCGATGCCATGTTTAAACTACTAGATAAAATACGATCACATATAAATGAAGAACACATAAATCTCATATACGAGTGATGTAGGATGTACTGACAATTTGGGTAATGTGCCTTTCTTTTTTCCATTTCGAAGAGAGCATTGCCATCAGGTCACTTCCCCTATCATTGCCACGACACATTAATTCACTAGTTTTAGCAAGTAGAGAACAATTCAAAACAAACAATCATGCCCATTGTGAAAAAGGAAATACATGGAATCTACTATACTCGAACTTATATATGTCCTAAAACAATAAGGCTTTAGGTAGCAAGTGCACATAATTTAATCATCACATGTAATTATGATTAATGGAAGACTTCAATCAACATTGGTGGACGTTGGTTCTTTCCCTAACTAAAAATAGTCGGTGTTGTTGTTTGTCCAAAAGTAATATATGTGGTGGTTATTTGAAAAATCATTTTCGTGAATTAATGCCTTGTATTAATAATCAAGTTGAGTAATACTTTTCAGGCAAGAAAGGCACGCGATATCACTTGTTTTTACTATCTATGAAAGCACATGGACTTCACTATTAATATTTGAATATGGAAAGTTGGGTCATTCTTTTACATGACAAGTATGTTTCCCTACGTTTTATTGTAAAATTATCATATGGTCTACTCTAGGGATCGGAATTAATTAATAAATGTGAGTCCTTTTTGTCCGTTCATAATAATGTTGATGACTCTAATGAAGTCATGAATGGCCTAATCTTTTTGCCTCGAATGGAAATCTTTGTGAAAGTCTTCACAAGTAGAATAACGGGGTTTTAGGTAGTGCTCAGCCGTTGGATTATGTAATCAAGGGCTGACACAAAGTTCGGACGGCGGGATGCGATTTGTTCCTTTCCTTAATGGCGTCTAAATGAGCATAATTCCTGCTTACTTCTGGAGTAATCATTTCCTTATGGTGCACGTGTTTGGTAAGTCAACTTGGCAGGTATCTACTCCACCATATGGCGACAAAGTGGTGATCTTTCTCCACTTGAAAAACGGATATTTTTATTATTACTCTCGAGGAAGTTTTCGGAGGATCCAAAATGAAAAATGTTTATGATGAAAGCCTAAAATGAGTAATGAAAGCAGGGATCGTCCATGTAAGCACAAGTTCTGAAAATTGCCTATTTTAAATGTAGTTGATAGGGCTAGTAAGAGCACCTAGAAAGGGTGTGAAAGAAGTTTTGCAAGACTTAACAAATTAATCCAAATTTTTGAGGATAATAGACTGAAGATGTAAAATGTTATAAACAATTATATAAAGCTAAGAATTAAAGTAAAGGGTTTTGGGAAAGAGAATTGAAAAACAAGGTTTATAGTAGTTTGACAAATCAAACTTCCATCCACTCTCCCTTACTGACAACCCACTGGCTAGATTTCACTAAGAACTAAGAGATTTTACAATCTCAAGTCCTTGATTCCATGGTACAGCAAACTCTATCACACTCCTTCAAAGGTCTCATAAGTATTTAATATCTCTTTTGAGTATAACTTAAGCTCAATGATTGAAATAACAAAGAACTAGGAGCTTTAGATTTTGGAATTTTTCTTTCACGCACACCCTCGAATAATTTGAGCATCTTCCGTATATATTCCTCAATGCCTTTATAACCTTTGGCATTTTCAAAGTTCTTCCAATCCTTTACCATTGGACAAAATCCAATTAAAAAGATCTCAAATTAATTAAGGAATGTGATGATAGCCCACCAATCCACCTTTGCCTATACAATCAAGATCTAAGGTTTCCATAAGTAGAACCTTCCAAGTTATTTCGCTTTTCAACATATCTTGATTATTCGAATTGATTTCAATAAGAATAATTGATCACGAGGATGCTATCTTTAGCTGTGAGATATTCTTCAACCGTACGAACCAAATCCTTAATGATAAACTTACATATGGATAAGTCTTCTCTTCATTCGGTCTAGAAAGCTCCAGTGAGGTAGACTTTAAATCAGTGCAGGGTCTTGAGACATTGTGATCCGTTCTAGTCTTAGCTAAACTGATGGCGTTTGTCAGCTTCAAAACAATAAGGAAGTTTTTTTCCAACTATCTCTCCTTTTTGATGGTGACAAAACTTTCCCGCAGATTTGAATACTTTTGTTCTGCAAAACAACACTTAAACAAAACAAGATATCTCATAAAAGATAAGTAGATTAGGATATGGATAGTAACAATTCTGCAACCACAAAAAGCGTATTAGTCTTGCAAAACAACTATCATTCCATAATCATTATCATGGTCTAAGTTACTGCAAGTATCAAAAGATCAAATCAAGCAATCCAAAATCAAAGATTCCAATCCCACAACCAAACAAAAGATAATAATAATCCAAACCAAAGTCAAATCAAGATCAAGAAATAAAACCAAGCCAAATCTGCACAAGCTTTCTCCTTTTTTTTGTCAATAGCAAAAAATGGAGAACATAAAAAGAATTGGATAAAATCAAGGTTGTAGGGGAAGCAAACGAGGCTAGAAATCCCCATAGACTTGGCCTTGTCTCCTCTAGCTTTTGCAAATCCTCTTTCAGTTGTTATATGTTTCTCACCCTTTGCATTTGCTTGAACTTGAAGATGAATGGCTTGTACTTGGTTGTGCAAAAGCTGAGTGGCTTTATGAGCATTACGCGGTTTGGAAATTCACATCCCAACCCATAAACCTGAGCTTTGATCTCTAGAAGAAGCTCGAGTAGTCTTTAAAGTTTGTTGAATTGTCGATTTGAGTACTTGCTTGATATGATCAGTTTGTGGAGTGTTGGCTGATGATGGATCTTGACGCTGAACATCCATACTTGGAGATGAAGCCTCATTATCATCTTCGGGAATTAGAAGGCATACACATCCTCCGGATCGGCGGGAGAACGACTAATATCATCACTAGTAAAAGCAAGTGAAGAAGTATCTCTTTTATCAACAATTTCCCTTGTTTCGGTGCCTTCAAGTGGATACAAGTACTCTTCTTGCTTTTCTTGCTTTTCCTCTTCTTGATATCACGATGATATTGTCCTTCTTCCCTCGTATGAGAATCACCATCACCTCTTCTTCTTCATTTCTCTTCTTCTCTCTTCTTCTTCTTCTTCTTCTTCTTCTTCTTCTTCTTTCCTCATCGCTTCTCTCTCTTCATCTCTCTACGTTGTCTCTTCTCTATCTCGGTTCTCTCGATCCTCTTGTCTTTGGAACAAGGCTTACTGTAAATTCTTCAAGGCAAGCGGAGATAGTGATGTCATCTTCATCTTCTTCATCTTGCAATATGAGTGCTCTCCTTTTCTTAGATGGTGCTGTTATGGGCTCTTTGCCTTTCCTTTTTCCAGGTTGTAGAAGTCTTGTCGTGCCTTGATAGGGGTCTTCACCTTAAAGCTTTCCAAAGCCTTGTTTAGCTCATTCGGAAGCGCATCTTGAAACCATCTTCAGCCCCACTACCATTCGATCAATGGTTCAAACACTAGAATTTTGGGAGACTGAATGTTAAGGTGTACGAACAAACGAGTGACAAGAGCGAGAATAAGAGAGTTGTCCATTGTCCTTCACCACTATCCTATACATGTGCATAAGGATAGTGTGAGGCGAATAAGAACTTATAACCAATGTTAATGGCGTACATCAACTTTTACTTTAGAGTTTGAGACATCAAGTCTTTGATGTGGATTTGGGTTTGAGACAATTAATGTCAATCTTATGGAGCAAGATATGTGAGGCATTCATCCTAGAGTAAATTCGGCCTTCAGCAATCCTATCTGAACAAGCTCCATGGTAGCTCGAGCAATAAACACATTGATTGGTTGAAACGCTCTCTTTCCACCCCAATCACATCGGCCAAAGTATCCATATCAACCACAAATCCTGGTCTCTAATGGTGGATTTATGAGATGGGCTTAAGGCCCATCCGCTCAAGTTGGGCCCAAAAGGCCCGGCCACGGGAATAGGGCCCGTGGAAGGGAGAGGTATAAAGGGAGGAGAAGAGAGAGAGAGATAACGTTTGTTTGCAATTCAACGTACGTCTTCTCCCGCACGTTCTCTCTTATCAAAAGAAGACATTAAGTTGAGAGCCTTTGTTTTCTCCCCTTCCAAGGCACCATCGGATCGAACGGGGCGAAATTTCTTCCTCTTCTTCGGCATTGGTGTCTAATATGTGGCTAACAAGGTACGCTCGGAATCTCGTGGTGTGCTTTACGATCGGTGATGCGTGTTTTCCGGAACCGTCTTCCGCATTGATTTGGTTCGATTCGGTGTCGAATCCGGTTTCGAGGATCCGTTATTCCCAACACTAACATTAAAAGAAAATCTATTCGTATCTAAAAATGATAGATCGGAATAGAAATAAGTTGTAAGATCCGTGATGAGCAACAATCATCTCAAAGCAAAAGCGTTTGAGTTGAAGTAATGTAAACTTTTCCCCAATTTCACGTTCAACGAATCGAAAGTCAAAATCAACACTCCTCGGTTTCATCACCCCTCACTTAAGCAATTTTGAATAAGCTCTCTTGTGCTTCTTAGAATGAAAGATTCGTTCTTTTACCATAAATGTTCATAGCAACACCCATTCTAGGCTTAAAATGAGTGAACATCCTCTCATCGTCATCTTTTCCCTCAGGTTGATTAAATGATCCAAACCGTGGATCACTTGGAAAATTTGCAAAAACCCTTTCTTGAACCAGCAGTATACGCCCAAACTCTCCATCGTCTTTAAAAATGAGTTTCATTTCGTGCCATTTGTTGCTCAAAAACTCATCAATAAAGGTCATTATAGAACCGCCTTCCTTTAAAGCGGTAGAGTTTGAAGAAAGGGCTTAAGAGTCCTTACAGGTTCCACATTCTTGATGATTTCTTCCTCTGCTTGTTGTTGTTGCGGAGGCACTTGTGTTCTAGCCTAAGAAGAATGAATACGGTTGAGAATGTTATTGCTGACTTTGCTGCTGCCTTTGAGAGTTTTCTTCCTCGGTCAGATCAAAGTGCATAGGACCCTCACGCATATGCTGTGATCCTATGCTTGCGATTCTAGAGGACTTTCTTTGGGAAGACATTGTTACAGTTTTAAGAGATTTCTCAAATTCGATTCGCGAAAAAGATGAGAACTTTATGGATTAAACTAGAGAGAAAAAGTAAGAAAGTGAAGTTTTTTGTGCTATAAGGTTTGTGAGTGAAAACGAAGAAGAAAAACAACAAGTATATAAAGCAAACGAAACGAGGTATACAAATTGTCATAAAGGAATAAATAAAACTGCATTTTTAAAAATGAAAAACTGGCATAAATTCAACAACTCGAAAAAAGATAATTTCTAAAAATATAACAATCAATTAGCAATTAAAAAGTAACCGTACTTTTTCAAATGAGAAAATTTAAAACGCTGGAATTGAAATAACTTGGCGATTCGTAACTTTTAGTATTTTGAGTCTGAACAACTTCAATCTTTATCTCTGAGTTTTGAGCACTTCCGGACTTTACTTGATAAATGATGTGATGTTCAGCCCTGTAATAGACTCAAGTAAACTTTTCTCTAGTGGCTTTATAAATATATTTGCCAACCGATTCTTTGAGTCGATGAAGCGTATTATAACTTCTATATTTTGAACATGATCTCTAATGAAATGATGTCGAATCTCTATGTGTTTGCTCTTGAATGAAGAATTGGATTTTTTGTAAGATTTATTGCGCTGATTTGTCACATTTGATCTCGGTGCATAAGTTTTCGATTCCAAAGTCTCTCAATTGTTGCTTTATCAACAAAATTTGAGAACAATAACTTCCAAGAGCTACATACTCTACTTCTGCTGTTGAAAGAGCTACGCACTCTCTTTCTTGAAAACCAAGATACCGTTCGTTTCCTAGCAATTGATAAGTACGAGAGGTACTCTTTCTATCAACTTTGCAACTTTGTTAAATTTGTGTCCGAATATCCAAGGAGAGTAAAGTCACATTTTTGAGATACCACAGACCTACTTTGAGGTAGTTGCATCATATTTGATAATGTGTTTTGTAGCACTTAGATGAGATTCTTTAGGATCATATTGAAATCTAGCACAGATGCAAACACTAAACAAAAATGTCAGGTCAAAAAGTAGTAAGATAAATAAGTGAACCAATAATACTCTTGTAGAGCTTAAGTCCTTTCTTTCCTCCTTCATCTTTGTCCAGCTTCAAAGAACTTGACATTGGTATCTCGATCTTTTTGCAATTCTCCAATCCAAACTTTTTAATGAGATATTTTGCATATTTTTCTTAGTGAATGAAAATTCCTTCGTTTAATTGTTTCACTTGTAATCCGAGAAAGAAAGATAGTTCACCAGTTGCATGCTCATCTCAAATTCATTATGCATAGAGTTAGAAAACTTCTTGCGCAAGTTTTTGTTAAGTGATCCAAATATAATATCATCAACATAGATTTGAGCAAGTAAAAGTTTTTACCTTCTCTTTTAATAAACAAGGTAGTATCACTTTTCCTTTGACAAAACTATTTTGAATTAGAAACTTACTTAATATGTCGTACCATACTCGAGATGCTTGCTTTAATTCATATAAAGCTTTTTTAAATCTAAATCTCGAGTCTGGTCTCTTTGGGTCTTCAATCCGGAGATTGTTCCACATAGATTTCTTCTTGGATAATTCCATTTAGGAATGTACTTTTGACGTCCATTTGGAATAACTTGAAATTTTGATAATGAACAAAAAGTAATAATCTAATTACTTCTAACCTTGCTTGGTGCGTAGGTCTCATCATAGTCTATCATTTCTTCTTGCGTATATCCTTTGGCCACAAGTCTTACTTTGTTTCTGACCACTTTTCATTTTTCGTCCATCTTGTTCTTGAAAATCCATTTATCTCAAATAATAAATTTACCTTTTGGTTTAGGAGTTAATTTCCAGACATCATTAATGCTGAACTATTTGAGTTTATCTTGCATAGCTTCAATCAAGCTTTCATCAATTAAGTGCCACGGCGCTAGACTCTTCTTACTTTTTGGATCTGGTGCGAATCCCTTCATCAATGTCATTAATGATGAGTTTTTGGGACGATTAGACTTATGCTTCTAGTTATTGGTCGGTCTAACGGTTTACGATCTTCTACTTCATTGATTCTTCAATTTCCGTTCGTTGTTGATCTTCGAAGTCTCGAGCCATTTCGGGGAGGTAGACTTT